>JAJIYU010010609.1:0-15960 GCA_030144865.1 Tinospora cordifolia | reverse complement strand
TAGCATTACCCATATTTATATACAAGACAGATCACATGACTTGGAAGTAACGTTTTTTGCTTCTTTTATTATTATTATTATTATTATTATTATTATTATTATTATTATTATATATTTTTTTAAAGGAGTTCATTGATGTGAATACAATGTGTAGTATCCAAACTTAGAGGCCTATTTGAATATGAGACTTAAAGTACTAAGATTCTATAATATTCATCTCATTCCTTGAAAGGGATTTATGGGGATACTAATTTCAAATATAAAAGAAGAACATCATGTATAAAAATACTCAGTTAAGAACCAGTGACCTAAAGGTCGATGTTAAATTTTTATATATCACGTTTGTGGTAGAATTAAAATAAAGGGAACAAAGTAATTAATGACAATATGTGCAAATTTGATGTTGGTTGAACATTCTTGCATAAGCTTTTTTTTTTTTTTTTCTTATAATTTCGTTCACCGAGCTTTTTTCCTTTTCTTTGAATCAATTCAACTCAACTTAACTACACATTTTCTTAATTACGTGAGAGTCTAGCTATACATTAATCCGACTCTATACTCTATCTATCTATAAATTTAAAGAGGAAGTAAAACAAACCGTTCTATATATTTTATAAATGAATACAAAACCATAATAATTTCTTCTTTTTTTTCTTCTCAATCTTCTTCTTTTTTTCATTTTCTTTTAATAAAAGTCTAAGAGTGGTAGTTACAACACCCAAATATGGGATGCTGAAATCCGACCTTTATTATTTTCTTAAGAAGGAAAAGGAAGGAAGCTGAATAAGGAGGAGGAAGAAGAAGGAAAAATTAGGGTTTTTGGCATAAGAATAGAGACAAAGAATTATTTAGAAATTTCTAAAAAAAAAAAATAGTATCAATTAGGTTCCATGTATAATATAGATGAAGTCGTTTTAATTACTGATCTTATAATTTATTATCTAATTGTTAGAACTTAATGCGATGTGTTGATCAATTGATTTCCTTTAGTTCCTTCTTCATTAACTGATTTACTCCGGTGCACTCTTTCACTGATCATAATAAGTAAAGAAACTCCCAAAAGGATAATCAGCACCCAACCTTATAAACTAAGCAATTAATTATTAGAAAATATTAAAATACTGAAATTAAAGTATACATCCAAATGGTACATTATTATTAAATATCATTATATTGCCTTGAATCGACTATATATATTCATTAGTTATCAACAATAGTATGAACATATCTCTCTATTATATATGTATGCCCATATATGGTTTTAAGAGGTGTAAACCAATGTTATGATAGATAATTATTTTTGGTATATATATACACACATACACACACACACAAATATATATATATATATATATATATATATATAGGGAGTGGGGTTTTAAAAAATAACATATATAAGTTACGAGGGATCATCATGATGATGGTATTAGTTGCTGTGAAGATCTTATTCAGATCAAGAAACCTAACATCTATATAGAAAACCAACAGTCTTTGTATTGATAAATCTAGGACGATAGTGATATTGTAATGTATAGAAAAAGAGGTGCGCAAAGGAAAACAGAGAAGAAAAGGAGCGCTCTCAAATAAAGAAATAATGCTTTTTCTTTTCCTTCTATCTTATTATATATAAAAAAAAAACATTGTTTTTCTTTTCTTTCTTTCTTTCTTTCTTTCTTTTACAACAACAAGAAGATGCAGATGGGTCAGCACGCTTGACAAGCAAAGGGAGAGAGCCAAAAAGCAAAGGCAAAAACTCTTGCCCATACTCTTATCTCACACTTTCCCATCCCCTTTTTCCTCTGACCATCAAACTTTATGTATATATAATATATGAGAGAGGGCTCAACAGATTATATTATACATACTTCTCCTTTAGTGGAATAACAGCTTAACTTTACTTATTCAATGTTGTTATTAATTATAAATAGTTTTGGCTTCATCCAGCATCACTAATGTCACCAGAAGCATCTCTCTTATTAATATATTATTAGCTAATGTTTTTATACATACACCAAATCTCAAGTCACATAGACCTACAGAATATCTATGATCTGAAAAAATGATGAATATCCTTGATCGTTGCAGTACATGAATAATTTCAATTAATTAATTAACTATACATGTGTATGTTCAGCCATTTTTTTTTAATAGAAATACTCATATGTAGCTAGAATAATGGGACCCTTCTGGATTTCAATTTTAAATGACCTTTTGTTGGTTGACAACGGCAATAAAAAATTGATGAAAATCACATATGGTAAGAATATTAGGGTTAGCTGTCAAAAAAAAAAAAAAAAAAAAATCAGTTGTTTTTTTAGAAGAGCTGCGAATTGTAGGGTTTGTTGCTTGCCACTGAAGGATATGACCGAGAAAATTGCTGGAACTGTTTCTTCTTGAGTTATCATAATGAGTGCTCAAATGGAAATAATAAGGAAGGATTAATAAAATCTTCTTTCTTTTCTCTTCTGTCTTGAAAGAATAATATCCTTGCCCACGAAACCATCATACATACATACATACATATATATATTCTCTCAAGTGATGAGAGATTTCTAGTACTGATCAATCCCTTTAGTTTCATCTTTTTGATCTATCCCTTGTACATATATTCATATACAGCAATATTGTAGTATATATATGGCATGAACAAGGGAACTTCCTGATATATATGTTGCCATATATATATATATATATATATTGAATGCATTGGGCATACATAATTAATCAGCGATCACACGCCAATATGCCATTAATTTATTGGTAATTATTTGAATAATTACAACATTTTTTTTTTTTGACATAGCAAGCAATAACTTTTACGTGTTGAGGAATTATTACAACGCACAATAGTGGATGTGTGATAGCGGAAAAGACTGGAATTTCTCATAATAATTGCATGCGTAAGGTCCAAAATAACGTTTTAAGAGTAATCTAGGAAATAAACAGATAAAATATCATGTGGAATTTAGAGTTGTTAAAAATCACACACCTGAAATATTATATTAAAACTATATCTTATAAATGTATAATTTCAATATGAAAATTAGCAAATTGTCTTTTATTATTTGTTTAATTCTCTAAACAATATGCAATATACAAGTTCCAGCTTAAAGTGCATGTTTTTAATTGATAAAATAGTAAAAAAAATGCAATTACAGTACTTACAATTATTAGATGAATGAATGTTATACTTCTTAAAGTTTCCAAAAAGATGTAATGACAGTAAATGTTGTAGTTGTTGTTTTTTTTTTTTTTTTGTATAACTAGAACAAATAGAGTAGCATTCTTTAAACAATAAAATAAAACTTCAAAACATAAAAACATAATGTACTTTGTGAAGGTTATTCTAACTATACAAAAAATTATAAGGTTAATTGCATGTTGAGCTAGAGCTATATGCAACTTGTTTTTATTAGATCATTTGTCATAGACATTAATATTTATTCACATCAAATTTTAATTAACTCTTAATTTATTATTGAAAACAAACTCCACGTATGAAATAAAAATTAGTATTTTTTTCATGATGAAATTAATTTGGTGATCATAATAGCACATCTTATATGGTTTTATATATATATATATATATATATATATATATACATGCCCATTTGCCCATTAATCCCGGACGTAGGATTTTTGGGTCCTTTCGTTTTTATTAGATGGGTCCATATATTGCATCTGTGGATCAAATGCTGCAATCCCATCTGATTCATGAAAACCACAGCATCTAGTTCTTGAAACGGGCTAGCTAGTTTAATTTGTTATAGTTTATGTATTGTATCATATATAAAATAAAATAAAAGCCATTGGGCAGCCAGGATGTAATAAAGTTGGCCTAGTTAGCGTCGAGGGTTCGATCGACAAGGCCATAAACGCTGATTGGATAGAGTATAGAAGAACTTTATTCATTGTGGACTACATGATTTATACTTCAAATACCGACACGGGCCATATATATATATATATATCTATATATAAGACATGGTCTTCAGCATTTGTGGGTACGAGCAAGAGAGAAAAAGAAAGATAAAGAGATCAGAAAGAGGGTGTTATCATTTCCTTCCTCAGGCCGTCATTGAAAGCCTTGGGATCGAAGGCAGAGAGACTGTATTCATGGCAAACCAGCAAGAATAATCATCTTCCTGTAATTGCAGCGTGAGCTTTAGAGAAAGAAACCAAAAATATTGCAGCGATAGAGAGAGAAAGAGATCTAGAGAGAGAAAGATCTAGAGAGGGAGAGTTTTTGGTTTTTGGTTTTTTATTAATCCTAGCTTGTTTCTTTCTTTCTTTCTTTCTTTTCAAGACTACTTTAAGCCGAGACATGAAAGAGTAAAGAAGAAACTGAGTACAAAAGTGGCTAAAAGCAAGAAGGTTATGGGTGCAGCTGCACTGTTTCTTTGAATAAAGTGGCAGATTCTTTCAAGGCGAGAGAGCAGCTATAGATAAAAATTTAATTACCCAAGCAGTGTATCTTGGGATTTTCAAGCTGCTTATAAAGAAAAGAAATCATCATCATAATGGAGTCTGCGAATTCCCATCACCACCATCTGCATCATCAGCTCCAAGACCACCACCACCCCCAGTTTCTGGTTGCTTCTTCTTCTTCTTCCTCCTCCTCCTCTTCTTCTTCTTCTTCTTCTTTAGGAGCAAACCCATCATCTTTCCATGGCGCTGCAGCTGGAATCTGCAGCGCCAGCGAGTCTTGGAACCCACTTGTATTGTAAGTTCATCACTTCCTCTGCTTAATTTCTATAACAATATTATGATTAATATCCCAGGCCAGCTGGCTTGCTTCTTTATTCCTTTTCTTCTCTCTCTTTTGATACTTTTGCAGAAAAATTTCCATCTTTCTCATATATGCTAGCTGTTTTTCTTTACTTTTTCAAGGTTTTTAACGATAATTTTAATTAATTTGTTACACTTTATCAGCTGCTGGCGGTTGCATCGTCCGGAAGGATTCCTAGAATTTGGAATCTCTCTAACTGTTATTTTTATTTTGTATCTCCCAGAAAAATTAAGTATATATGCTTTCTAATTGGAATTTACTTCTTGCCATCTTGTAGATCTCCTGAGAGCTGACAATTAAATCTTCTCTTTTTTCTTTTTACATGTTCTTCATTTTATGATTTGTAAACAAAACTAAAAGAAAAAGACGAGGATGGTCTGTCTAAGAGAAGGATTATCATCTTTAATATATATTTTTATATACTGCGCCAACAATTTTTCTTTTTCCAGAAGTGACCAGCCATTAAAAAGTTAGGAGTACTGTTCCCACATTGTTCTTATTTTTTTTCAAATAAATTTTCATTTCATTGAATTAATATTTTGCATCTTGCACATTTTATTTATACATGTCGATTACAGCTATATATAAATACATTACGGGTTTAATCTATATTATTTTCTTTTCTTTGAACTGATTATGCAGGAATGCAGGTAACTTCGATCTGAACACCAATGGCTTTCTCTCAACCTCATCAAGAAATACAAGACACGATAGTAACAATATTGCAGTCCCGCCTTCGCTTGACGCGTCCGCCATTCACGATCACTTGGGTTTCTACTGGGCTACAAATACAGGTAGCTTTAGCAATCAGTCTGCTCATGATCAGCTACACAATATTGCAAAAATCAAAGAGGAGTTATCAGATTCTTCCTCAAAATTCAGTGATCAGACGTCTAATTGCTCTTCAAATCCAGAAGAATTTCACTTACCATCAAAAAGTAACCACGGCAAATATGAACAGCAGCAAACAGATTTTCACGGAACTCTAAGTGACCAAAAACTCTTGTTGAGAAGCTTCTCAGGTTGCAATCTTCTTAATAATGGACTTCAACTTTCACCTGGGGAATCTTATTCAAGTGCTACTAGTTCTCAAGGTTCTGATTGCTTTGGAGGTTTAGCTACATCGAGTGGCAGTAGGGGGAACTTAAATCATCAGATTTTTCCAAGTACCAGTTCTGTATCAAGCCTGCAGAGTAATTCATCTTTGATGCCATTGTGGGGTTCCTTAGGCATGAACTTGCAAGCTTTGGGTCTTTTAGGTTCTACAAAGCTTGGTGGGAATTTCAACCAGCAGCCTTCACATTATATTAATAATAATCTTGGCCTATTCAAAGAGCGCTCATCATTTGGTATTGACCTTCTGCAAGATCATTCAACTCACTGGTCTACTAACAATCAAAACAATGTGGGTATTTTCTTCGTCATCATCATCATCATCATCATCATCATCATCATCTTCTTCTTCTTCTTCATCTTCTTCTTCTTCTTCTTCTTTTCTTGGAGGAGGTTTAATTCAATTAATGTAGTCCTAAATAAACTTAAAAATAAGGTCAAAACTCATACGACATCATTTACGCCATAGATGCTTCCATCTTAGTCATTATTTAGACCAAACAGTCTGGCTATTATATTCATCAGATTAATGGTATGAACATGATATATTCACCCTACAGATTTATATTTTTGAATAGCTAGAAAATGGGTGTTGCCTACAAGAAGATAAATTATTAGTTGTTATATTAATTCTTTTGTTTTATATTACTTGATACTTAAGAGTATTATTTTTTTATTTTTTTTTCTCCAAATAATACTGCGTCTTTCTTTATTTGCTTCAGTACAGTATGTAGAACTTTTATTGCTTAAGAAATTGTGAATAAAATATCACATATTCCGATTGATCAGATTATTTAACTAATAATTAATTGCTTTTTTTTTTTTTTTTTTTTTGGTGGTTCAAAGAAATCATCCTTCATGAGTGAAATAACAGAAGCAAAGAGGGTAAGCAATGTTTCAGAGCAAAAAGCATCTCCTACAGCTCCCAAGAAGCCTCGAGTGGAGCAATCGCGTTCCTCTTTGACTCCATTTAAGGTCTGCAAATCTTAAAATATCAATATTCATTTTATTTATCTGAAAAAGGAGGTTTTATAAGAATCAGCAGTATCTTATATACACTTACGGTTTTCTCTCTTGTTTTGGGAGAGACTGTGCTAATAAATTTATGTGTAGCAGGTTAGAAAGGAGAAGCTTGGAGATAGAATTGCAGCTCTACAACAGTTGGTGGCTCCCTTTGGCAAGGTACTAAGCTCTGTCTAGATCTTTTTAGTAGCAGTATGCAATGTAGTTGTAGGGCCAACTGATCACAAGGACGTTCGTTTTACATGGAATTAATTTGGTAGAAAGGAGACATACCAAAAAGGAAGCTTATTCAAAAGGTTTGGGTGCTTAGATATGGTTTATGTACATCTGAAAGTATTTTGGTTCATTTATGTGTTAAAGTAGATAAAAATAAACAAAAATAGTTGACTCTAGGTTTTTATATAAGTATTTGTACAGATTACTAGTTGCCATATTTATAAATATAGGAAAATAAATAAAATGATTACTACAAGTATATTTTATACAATTAAAGAACTCCCAAACATTACATCAATAGGTGATACAATATATCCAAGTACGTTTTCATTCATTTAATAATTGTAAATATTACTATAATTACCATGTATACATAAAACATGGTCACCATTTTCAATGAATTAAAATATATTAATTTTCAAACCAATAATTAATCAACTAGCTACAAGAAAGGGTTAAAATAGGACAATTTCTATCCATAGGCAGGCTTTTTTTTTTTTTTTTTTTGAGTTGCTAAAAAAGGGGGAGAGAAGGATAATATAAAAATTACAACAATATCAATAAATAGATATTAATTACAAAGAAAAATTGGGAGACTCAAAATAAGAACTAAGCCACTGTATTGGAAAATTGTTGTAGAATGTCGGTTGTATATTCAACCTTAATGATTTAAAAGCTGTTATGACTCTAGAACTCATATGAAGTTCTTTAGTATGGTCTATATATAGCATGGATTAGGTTGATTCTTTTTTTTTTTTTTTTGATATTCAATTATTTTTAAGGAGTAATTCATAATCTAATTGTTTTAGTTGCATTTTTTTTATACAATTATAATACTCCTGATTGTTGTATAAATATGTGTAACATATTCTACATGTGTAAGAAATAACTTAATAATTATAAAATTATATATAAAAAAAATTAAATTAGTATTACAAGTTTAATATTACTCCTTAGTGTTAACATAATTAGGTGTAGCTGAAAGCAGTCAGCAATAAGTACTGAATGCAATTTTTCTTCCTTTGTTTTTTTCCTAAAACAATTGTATAGACTGACACAGCCTCGGTACTAATGGAAGCCATTGGATACATCAAATTCCTTCAAGATCAGGTTGAGGTACGTTCTATCATTCCCATTCTGCCTTTCCTTTCATATATTTATAAGATCCTCCAACCATTTCATTACTAGGTGATGAGATCAAACCCCTTAGACGTTATGTATTACGCTAGACATTCCATTCTTTTCATTTCCTTCCACGTCCCATTATTTCAACTCTAAGTGCGTTATTACTTGAATTTGATTTGGTTTTGTTGTGCTTGCAGACGCTTAGCGTGCCGTATATGAAGTCAGCCCGCAACAGAACTCGTAGAACCACCCAAGAGGTAATTTTTGTTCTACAGTAATCAATTCAATCCCATTCTTCCATCAATTTCACAAAAATTGTTCAGAGTGCTAAAGAGATCCCAAAAGTCATAGCCAAAAAATCATGCGTCACGGATTTCCATAAATATTAATATATCATAATCAAAGAAAATGATAAAAGTTCGCATTCATTTTGTATTTAAAATATGTAGCTTTGAGTTATAGATTAACACATTATTTAAAGCAATCTTGGAGTATGAAATTGATACACTCTTCAAATATATAAAGTGAGTGTTAATATAGAATTAATATAATCCAAGGGGGAAAACACTATAATTATAGAACAAGCCAAAAGTTATATGCTATATACTCAAAAGATGTGTGCTAAAAGTGATTTAAAGTACATATATTAAAATATACTTGAGCTGTTTTACCTATATGTTACAACACTGCCCCGAGAGAAAAGAATTACTAAAAAAAAAAAAAAAAAAAAAAGAAAGCCCACCATTCATCAACACAATGCGGGTATGATTTTGATGCATACAGTAGGGTTGTAAATTCATTCATGCAATCAAACCATCTACATTGAATGGTGGATATATTTTTCTTTAGCAATGTAATCATGTGGTATATTATCGCACAAGCATATACAAGCTATTGTAAATATTAGTAGGACACTTAATTATATGCAAAGTCATACAAACATGTGGTAAGTTCTTTTTTTATTTTTTATTTTTTTGACTATCTTAATAAGGTAATATGGTATATTGGTAATGCTAAACTAGCTTGGAAATGTTTTTTCAATGATGCATTAGATATTTTGTATGGTATATTGCAACCTTAGCAAGGATACAATGATGGGTGTAGTTTTAGCATTTTGGCATAAGGCACTTACGTACATGCATCCAAATTTATACTCAAAATGATGTAAAAATATACCATCATACCACATCATAAAACGGGAAAAACAACAAAAGAAAAGAAAAAAAAAAAAAAAAGACGCGTCCTCAATCATAATATATGTATATACTGCATCGATTGAGTAAATTTTGCATTTTGTGAACGTATTTCTCTTTATATATATAGTTACATAAGAGCCAGTAAAGCTAAGATGATGAATTTGGAACGAATGCATGCAGGGGTCAAGTGATCAAGAAAGTGAAGGAGAAGGCAAGAGAGATTTGAGGAGCAGCGGACTGTGTCTGGTGCCATTGTCGTGCATGTCTTACATTGCCAACGACAGCATTGGGGTCTGGCCTCCTCCTAACTTCGGTGGTAGAACCTGATCTATCTCTATTCATATAGATCGATCGATCATTGCTAATGAATATGGCGACGAGAGATTGGGCATTTGGTGTTAGAAGCTGCATTAATATTTGCTTATGTTAATTTTGTCAAGCATTCACCAGCACATGTGTTGTTATATATTGATTTGGGAATGAAGAAGTTAATTATTAGTAAGCAGGGAGGCGTTCGCTGAATTGGTGGAGCAAACTTGGTATCATCTTGTAAACTGACAGAGAGTAATCGAGGATGGACGACCAAGTCTGATCCATTAAGCATTCATGCATGTACGCGCTCCTGTTCTTTAGTGGTTGAAAGGAAGAGCTACTTGTAAGCTTTTATCATCTCTATCTATGTTAAGATCACTTCAATTGTGTGTCTCTCATCTTTCCCTTCTCATGTATTTATCCTCAATCTCATCATCCATCATTATTTTTAGTTATGTGTGCGTACCTAAACTTCAAATTAATTTTACCTTGGGACAAATATTAACGGAGATATTGAATGAAAGAATGAACCTAGAAAAGTGCACATACATTTTATCTAATCTAACACAAAACCAGCTTTCAATTTCATTGCCCTTGACAAGGGTTTTAATGTAAAAAGGAAAATGTATGTGTGTAGTTACGCCGTTAGATTAAAAAGGTGATGATGTGTACCTATTTATTCAATAGTTTTAAGTGTACATTGTAATATTTAATGTTCAAAATAAAGTTTATATGTCACATTATCTTTTATCACAATATATTAGAAATGCATTTTAAATATATACTGAAGACAAAATTATTTGTTAATTAGAGTCCTCCCCTCAATCTCCTCCTAACTTACCTTTGCTGTCTGCCCTCATAGGTTACTGTTTTATAGTGGTGATTAAGTGGACAATATATGCTAATAAGGACCTCACTAAGAAATGTGTCATTTTTGAAAGCTTTATATACACTTGTAGAGATAGCACTTAAAAAAAAATGTCTTATTTAACTTTTGTTCATCTCACATTTAGAAGCCCAATTGTAATATTAATAAGAGGTTTTTTTTTTTTTTTTAGCTCACACAAGTAAATAATATGTTAATTAGTTTGAATGGTAGCTTTTATGGCATAAAAGCATTTCCAACCCGAATGTGAATTAAGGGAACGCCAATGCCATATCAGACCAAATAGACATTAACCCAAAAAATACATCTCCAATGCAAATATTTACTTTTAATATGAAGCTAACATTGTAGAAAAAAAATAGACATTATCAACATGACCATGCACTTTCAAAGGGTCTTGTAATAGTTACGTAGGCCACATAGTTAGCAAAATAAATTTTGTTTAAAGAAAAAACTAAAAAGCCAATAATTTAAAAATAAAAAAAATTAATGGGCACTTCAAACTAATGGTTTGTCAGACCCCTTGCTAACCTCAAGGGCAGCCCGACTAGCAACATAATCCAATAAATTGTTTTCACACCTCAACAGGTTGATTATAGTTAATCATTTTCCATTCAAAACTAAACTTAAGCAAAAAGATTGTTTTATTCAACAACTAAAGTAATGCAATCATTATTAGAAGTACAATAGTAAATTGTGCACATCAAAGTTATTAATATAGTAAATTAGTGTACAAAAAGACCTACGGTACACAGTGGAAGTACAACAAAAAGAAACAATACAATAGAAGTTAAGTAACTAATTATCGACAATCACTTTACCCTTGCCGAGATTTGATGTTCTTGAAAAATAGAGTAAATAATAAGCTTAGTACAACGTAGCTCAATGAGTAATAGTTTACATCAACAATATATTTCCAAAATAAGTATGTATGCAAATGCTAGAATGTCAATTATTAGTTCAACAATTCTAATAATACATTGTCAGGATTAAATAAAAAATCATGCAAATATCTCATCCATCATACATAAAATTTCAAAATAACATGCATATCATAACCGCTGCTAACCATGCTCAATGGATCCAAGACATCCTAAAGATCCTGAACAAAAGCTAACAAACCCAACGCTACCTCGAAAATCCATAGCTCAATAATCTAGCTCAACAGATCCAGGATATCCTGAAAGTCTAGAGCACAAGCTAGCAAACCCAGTGTAGCCTTGAGAATCTAGAGCTCGATGTCTACCTACGAGTCCAAGCTGTGACGAACCATATTTTTTATGCATAAAATTAATGGGTTTGATGTATGTATTCTCATGTATTTTTCTAAAATTTTTAATGAAAATAGATGAATTTTTTTAATTTTTTCTAATTTTTAATTAATAATTTTTAATTAATAATTTTTAATCATTAATTAAAAATAGAATAATTGAGAAATATAATTTTGGGAAGAGAATACCTTAATTATAGTGAAAATGCAATTTTTAGGAGAAAATATAATTTTTAGAGTGATTATTTAATTTTTAGAAAAGAAAATATGAATTATTGGATAATTATTTAATTTTTGAGAGAAAAATGCTAATTTTTGGGTAGAATACTCAATTTTTGAAAAAAAAAATATATAAATGATGAAAATTGGTAAAATATCTAAGTGAACAAATTAAATAATAAAAAATAAAAAACAAAAAAATAAAGGAGATAATAATAATAATAATAATATGTATATGTATATGTATTTATATATATTTATGTATATGCCAAAAAAAATAAAGAGAACTAAAAAAAATGACGTTTTCTCTTTGGTGCACAAGCTGGGAGGCTTGTGCGGGCTGAAATTGGCGCACAGGCCTATGCGAGTCGAGCCAACGTCACGTGTCGAGCGGCCCGTGCCTGCCAGCCAAAGCACACAGGCCTTCAGCCCGTGTGTTCGGGCTTGGTCTATGGGCCGGTCCATTTGCTCCAGCCACCTTTCTTCTTCAATTTTCCCTTGATTTTTTTAGCAATTTCCAGCCGTTTTCCAGAGAAACTAGCAAAATTCATGGTTTTGAGCTTTGGTTTTGGCCATCCAATCAGCCTTCTGACTAGGCCAATGGGTAAGGACAACAAGGCACCTTACATGGCAATTCATGAGTTATGTAGCACTCCTTTTTCCCATGCAAGAGTGCCCTAACATGCAACAAAAACATAGTTTTCGAACAAATCTTCCAATTGAATGAGCTTCCTTCAACAGCTTGCATTTCCTTCATCTTGAATCTGCTTTTCCCGATATTGTAGTCTTTTGAAAGCTCTTACTTCCCTTTACAACACTGTGCAAACCCTTCTTCAAATCACACAACAATAAGAGAGGAAAACAACTACGAAGGTGAGGTACTCAACATAGCTGAGAGCTGGAAACTACAAAAACTGTGTTGATCCAATCTTCAAGGGGTTGGTTTCTAACCCATTTGAAGTTTGTTTTTAAGGTAAGACTACTCGTTTTGTTCCTTATTCTATGTACTTCAATCTCCCATTGATAGAAAACAAAAACTAAGGTTATGTTTGGTTGGTGAGAAAATCAAATTTTTCTCGAAAAAATTTTCATTTTCTTAAGAAAATCTTATTTTCTCATGTTTGGTTGACAAAAATGGTGAGAAAAAAATTTTAAAAATTTGCTTAGCTCAATAACTTTTCTCACCAAAATTTTCTCAACTTAAAGGGTGAGAAAATAAAATTTTTTCATGAGAAAATTTTTTGTACATCAATTTAAAAAATAACTACCTATAACTAACTTTTATTAAATTTTCTCATGGCCAACCAAACAACCATGAGAAAACAACATTTTCTTAAGAAAATAATATTTTCTCGAGAAAAATTTTCTTAGCAATAGCTTAAGGTCTTAAACATGTTTTACAAGGTGCTAAAGTTGACTAGTGGTTAACTTTTACAATATTTCTAACAAAAAATAGTTCTTGGAAGCATCTTTGAGGTAGCATTTGAAGTAGCTAGGGACATCCATTTGAGTCGAGACTTGGGCCATTTTGAACCTCACATTTGATGCTACAAGGAGGTATAAACCCCAAACCTTAAGTCTATATTCATAGTTTTATATGCATGCAAAGATGCCTAGTTATATGTGAAAATTTGGTACTTAGCAAAATTTTTAGAAATGTTGATATGTGCTAAGTGTTATAGGGTGTATTCGAGAGTGATGATTGCCATGTTTGCTTACAGTTTTAAATTAGACTTGAACTTTAATGATTTGGGATCTAAGCCTTGCAAAACATGTGAGAAAGGACCTCAAATCAATGGAGTAATAGGGATAACTAGGCACTTGAAAACCATAGAAAACTTGAACATTGAAAAATCAGTTACATAACAGAGAATGTAGTAGACCAATTGACTGACCAAAAATGGGTATTTCGAGCTGAATGTAGTAGACCAATCTAAGTTGGATAAGGGGTTCAACTAATGCAAAAAGTGACTGCTTATCACATAAGAAACGAGAATTTGAAAAATCAGTTACATGTGTACCAAATTTTTTTCCCAATCTGAGTTGGATAATGGGTTCAACTAATGCAAAAAGTGACTATCTATCACATAAGAAATGAGAATTTATAGTCTCTGTTGTTACAATTAAAAACTATAGCAAATGATGTCCAAAAATCAAAATATAAAATTTTGGTGAATATTTAGGAGGTGTAGATGAAATTTGAAAATTTTTGTGCAAAGTTGACACACGAATTGATCGTAAAAAAATTGACAAATTTGCTGCGCAGAGAGAACAAAAAGCTTGAATTTGGCTAAGTGTTGAAATTTAGAGATTTTGGCCTAATTAGCCCAATTTTGACCTTGGTCAATTTGGCTCAATTGACCCAAATTGACCAAGGTGACCAAAATTGATTATGTTAACTAATTTTGACTAAGTTTGACCAATTGATCAGGTTTGACTGATTGACCGAATCAAATTTGGGTCGATTGAGACCGATTAAGGACACTGGAACAAGGGACTAAGCCATATTCTAAAGACAACTGAAATTGATTTTAAACAATGCAGATTCAAGTGTACACTGCAGGACTGGGCCGAGTATTGACGGACATTGGTGTGCAGGACCCAAAATGAGTAGTTAGATTCAAGCGTTTACTTTAACTTGCATTCCTTGCATAAAATATGAGTGAAATGACATGGTTTAAATGGTTTCATGTGATTGAGATACATCGGATTGGTTTTGAATATGTAGATGTACACGGGTAATGAGACCATAGGCTCGAGGACTGAGCACGAAGTTAGGGTACACTATGTGATTGAAATTAGATTCAAGGTTCGAGCGTGGGATTAGGGCATATGATCAATGAGCCTAGCTTCCAACCCGCTTGAGTGACGACACTTGAAGACCAAGCGCGGGGTTAGGGTATTTAAGGAATATGCCTAGCTTACGACCTGCTTGAGTAGCCAATACGCCTGACTTATGACTTGCTCGAGTGATGACCATAGGGTTGGGTTTGTTGATTTGAGACCCTAGCCTAGGTACAATTTTAACTAGCATGTATTTGAAATGTTCTTTTATAATTGTTGCACTGTTTATAACTACTTTGATACCATGCCATGCATTCAAACATTACATCATTTTATTGTTCATGCATACATGCACTGTTTTGGGATCTTGATTATGAGTAACATGCTGGTCTTACTACTCACTGAGCTATGTTGACTGTTAGGCTCATTACTCTACAAACATTTCAAGTTCTTCGGTAACTGACAGAAGGAAAAGTGTGGTGATTGTCTAGTCCCCTGACGTCTCCTTTTTCTTTTTCTGCTCTTTTGTTGAGTTTGGTTATTTTTGTATATGCATATATGGTCCACTGTGTATTTTGAACAAGACAATATGTAATACAATGATCACTCTTCATAATGTTTGCTTATTTTCGCACTTGAATCTTTAAATTATTCTAATATCACTCATTGTTGAAATTGGAAAGGTTTAACAGTGGTTGGGCAAGCTTGACATGGTGAGTGAGTTCATCGAGTCACTATGCTGGTCGGGCAACCCTTCAGCCTAGGAAAGGGCTGTAATACCTGAAATTTTAGTGACGTAATGATCGAAATTTGAACACATATATGTATATATTTAAATACAAACACACACACACACACACACATATATATATTTGTCATTGGTACGCAATTAATTAGTTAATATGGAGATATAAAGGAATATACGATGATTAATATTAGACATATAGAATTGTTGGGTAATTATATGCTTTCCTATTTGAATAAGAAAATAATATTTTTAGTATGAAATTAATATAGAAAAAGTATG
>JAJIYU010010608.1:0-15962 GCA_030144865.1 Tinospora cordifolia | reverse complement strand
GAGATATTGAAAAATGGAATGTCAAGTGTGTGTCACTTGTAAAGTAGCATGGACCCAACCCACATATTGGTTAAGTCCACTGTCAAAAAGAACGGTGGTTTAGTCCAACACTCGAATCAAAGAAACATGGGGGTTGGGGTGTTACACACTTCCACCTATTCTAAGAGGCGTCAGGCATCTACTGAGTCCCCTCCACCAGCTGTTGATCCTGCTAGTTCTTCCCCGCCCCCTACACATCCTACTGATGCTCCACAGTCCTCTTCAGTTGCTACTACGCCTCTCTTTGCCACTGAGCACACCATGATGCACTGGATGGTGTATCTCACCTAGTGGATGCACCGCAAGGACCCGAGCATGGCCGAGGCGTATCCCCCTCCTCCTTGCTATTTGCCCTACATGGAGATGGCTTGTTGTGTACCTCCAGTGCCCTCGACTCCGCCAGTGGGCAATGCAGATGATGTTGATGATGTTGGTGATGATGATGACGATGGTGGTGATTTTACTGATTTTATTACAGAGGAAGAAGCCTTTGGAGCGGACCTCTAAGCCTCAATGTTTTCTTTAATTCTGTTACTGCCTTTTGATGCTCTTGAAACTCAAAATTTTTGTACTTTTACTGCTCTTGTGTTTTTATGATGATGCATTACTCCTTTTTTAATGGTTTTACTTGTACAATGCATTTTTTATGACTTCTAGACTAATTTTCTTCTCTCTTTGAATGCATGTGTGTTGTGTTCTTATTCCCACGTATGCCAGTCTATGTGCTCTTGAGGACAAGGCACCATTCAAGTTTGGGGGTATGTGCTTAATGCCTAACACACAGCAAACAAGGTCAGTTTTCTTTTATTTTATCAGTTTTTGTCAATTTTCCTTTGTAAAATTTTCGGTACCTACATTCTAGGAAGCATTTAGAGTAGATTGCTTTGATGATAATAATAATAATAAAATATTTTTAATAATAAATAAATGAAGATATAAATGTTACTGAGTAACCTATGAAATTGTAACGTTCCTCTAGTATGATGAGACAAAGAACCAGGGTACTGTCAAACAGTTTGTGTACTTGGTTTGTCTGAAATTTGATCTTGACAGATCTCTGTAGTCTTAAGTAAATTGAGAATCTGAAAACTAAAGTTAGTAAGGAGTAGAAACCAAATCATAAATGGAGAAAACTTCCCACAAACTCTTGAAGTAATCAATTCTATTTTGAACACTGCTTAGGAATGACCATAGGAGGGAAACGAAGTAGGCCATCATTTTTTAAGTCATAGCCTAAAGGCTGATCTCAACATCATAATCCCTTGTAGCCAATTTTGAGCCTTATAGCCTATTTTCTTGCTATGAACCTAAACATTATATATATATAAACACTTTATCCTTTAATGAATATCTTAGTTGGACCTATTTGTGTGCACTCATGGTTTTAATACGACCTATTTTGATGATATGAAAGAAGAAGGGGATGCTAACATGAAAATAAATATGTTTTCAGTTTGTGTTTCAGCTTGCTATATATATATCTATAAAAAAATAAAAAAAGAGAAGAAGGAGTTATAATTGTTTCTTTAGTATTTCAGTATTTTCAATGATAGCTGAACTTTCTATTTTTGTTTAAGTGTCCATGTGAGTATTATTTGGAGTGCACGTGATGAAATAAGTTTGGGGGAGTTATGAAGACAAAGTTGCTAGCATGAACAAGAAACAAAATAGGTTGTTATTATTGCTATGAGTGTACACTTGAGTCAGATGTGAATTCCTATTACACTTATACCCTGAGCCGGACCACGTTACAACCTAAAAACAAGACCACTTGTAATACCTTGAAGATCTATGAGACGTCCACGTCACTAGTGAACAACGAAAGTGGAATAACAAACTCAAGAAAAGAATCAAAAAGGCCAAAACGACTAGACAATCATGTATCATAAGTCTAAAATAGTGTCAAAGTGATGTCAATCCGAGAAACACAAGAAATGGTGAAGAAAAACACTAAATACCAGAAATTTCATTCTGGTGACCGCGGTCGGCCTATAGTGACCGCGGTCATTGCATAAAAACCCAGAAAACAAAGGCAAAAATCACCATTTTGGTGACCGCGGTCATCGTGCAAAAACCCAAAAAAAAAATATAACACTGATGACTGCGGTCCGTGAAATGGTGACCACGGTCATCACGAATAAAACATCACTGGTGAGCGCGGTCCATGTCTGGGTGACCGCGGTCATCATACGAAAAACCAAGAAATGGAGGATGCACAACGTTCTGTCGACCGGGATAATCACACAGTGACCGCGGTCATTCGTCGTTTCTATATAAAGAAAGCGTGCGTAGAAAACCCTAGATCTGTTATTTTTCGCCGCAACTCACATATTTTCTTCTCTAACTCTCTCCTAGCTCGTTTGTTTCATTTTCTAAGTGTTTTATTGAGTTCTAAGGGTGGTTTGAGCCCCTTCAAACCATTATCTACCGTCTTTAAGCTCAGATCCGTCGAAAATAACATCAACAAGGGTGGATTTGAGTTGAAGCAAGCTTGGAAAGGAATTGCGCTAAGGTAAATCTCGAAACCTTCTTGAAATCTTGCTTTCTTAGCTTTCTAAATCATTTTCTACAAGTGAAAACCATTTTCATTGAGTTGATGTGTGTTTTAAACTAAAAAACCAAGTGTGAAGGCATTAAGCACGGGTCGCCGAACCCGGCAACCGCGGCAATGCGAAGCATTACCGCGGTAATGTGACAAGCACTAGTTTCCCTTTTGTTTTGTGCGGATTTGGTGCATTGGAAACACATGTGCCATGAACACAAACCTTAGGGTTTTAGTTAGGCCATGTATGCCTTAGACTCATGCATTTTGATTGTTTTAAAACCTATA
The DNA here is from genome assembly GCA_030144865.1 of Tinospora cordifolia. NCBI lineage: Eukaryota > Viridiplantae > Streptophyta > Magnoliopsida > Ranunculales > Menispermaceae > Tinospora > Tinospora cordifolia. Next base: position 13,093 of record JAJIYU010010608.1, on the reverse strand, counting down.
GATTGATAAATTGAGGCGTGCACGGCGAGGAACAAGGCACAAACTTGAAGATTTCAAAAGTGGGTGTGAATTTCTTACTCCCTAGCCTTATCCAAATTTTGAATGCTTAACATGATGTTTGTTAGCTTAAGATATGATTAGAAGCATGCTAGGACTTGCTTGATTGATCTTGGTTGGAGTTGTTTTGGTGTATGCCCTTGATACATGATTGCTTGTGCCATAACATGATAGATAGAGGTCCCTATGAGATGAATTCCATGAATGGTTGATAACATCTATTTCGATTCACTTGAAATGATTCATTGATGATTGAATATGACTTGGAATTACATGTATGATTAAAGAACATTAAATTAAGATTAATGAATCCACGTGCTGGCACGGTGACCGACCTTAGGGTGTCATCGTGGGTGTCCCTACCCAAGCTGATTGCGACAGTTGATAGTGTCTTCGGACGGAGAGTCACTGCGGACTTCCATCCTTGGATCGTGGTCCCGAAGGTAATCGGCCCTCGGGCGTTACCCCGGATTTGGTCCCAGACCACAAAGGGGATACTGAGAGTTATAGACTCTTTTGGTCTTAGATGACAACGAAACAAGAAATTGTGTGAAACGCCTAATGTAATGAAAGCGATTGCATGTTTCGTATTTTGTTTGTATAATGCTAGTGATGTATATAGGGATGATCCACTGGGCTCTCGAGCTCACCCCATTTTCCATTACAGGTGATCATTGACACTGCGGGAGTAGGTCAGCACACAGGCAGTTATTTTTGAGTAGTGACCTCGCGGGGAGGTTCTTACAGTTTGTTCAGTTTTTTCCTTGAGTTTATCTTGGTACCATTTTGTCGTAGATAATGTTTTAGTGTGTAAATTGAACAGGGCATGTGCCTTCTTTTATTTTGAACTATTTCACTTGTAAATTGTATATTTTGGAACCTAGGCCCCTTGGGCTATGTTTTATCTTCATTTCATGTTTTGAAAATGGATTTGAAATGTTATTCCGCTGCAAAGTGTTTCATTTGGCCAAATATGAAATCACTATGGATTTATGAACGAATTGGATTCCGCTGCATATATTTTAAATGAATTTCATGTCTACTGAAAGAAACCATTGTTTGGATGGCCATCGTACATTTCAACTTTTCACATCATAGCCTATTTAATAGAAAGGTATGAAGCTGAGACAGAGAAAGAAAGAAACCGAACCACGTGGCCTCCGGCTCTTGGCGAACGAACGAACGGGCGCGCGTCGTCTCCGCGCGCGGCCCCAGCGACGGATCGTCACAACTGAGACAGAGGACGGACTCCGGGAGCCGGGGTGTCACACCACTAATCCCGACTACAGTTTGACTTTAGTAGTAGATAGATAGAGGAGAAAACTAAGAGGGTCTGTGTACTTAAGTATTAGGAGAGGATTTCTACGAGTGGGATGGCGACTGCAAATCACTTACAAAGTCTAGGAGGATTACGATACTAACAGATGAAAGGGTGAAGTTGAGAAAGAATAGAGGATGAACTAAAAATTTAGACAACCTGACTAGCCCTAGGGAATTGTAATGAGTCATAAACTAATGGAATGGAAAACAATTGAGGTTACAATGATGACTGAAATTAAATTCACTTTTATGTGACATGATTGTTAGTTTAGAGTAGAGTTTTTGGTCGGGGATGAACAAAAGTCTAAGTTTGGGGGCATTTGTTAGTTGCATAGAAAACTAACATTAGTCTAGGTGAATTATTGCATTTGATAAAAAATAAAGAGAGAATTTGTTGAAGAATTGCATAATTATTAGCATTAGCATATAATTTAGGGACTTGCATTGTTTAAAGTCTTTATAAGCTTTGTTTTTAAAGTTTTGAAGCTCTTCTATGAGGAAATGATGTCTGGGAAAGGAAATTGAGTGTATTGCAGGGTGCAGGTTGAAACACAAAGGAAGAATACATCATATGAAGGTAAAAAGGAGAAGAAATCATGAAGAAGCACCAAAAGACCGCGGTCAAACAACTGAAGATCGCGGTAGCCGAAGAAGAACTGTACGTGGAGAAAGCCCACTGGTTATCGCGGTTAGTAATCTAGTGATTGCGGTAACCAGAGTGTGATTTATGTGTAAAAATCACGGACCGCGGTGGACAGAACGAAAGGATTTTGGTTTTTATCGAAGGGCATCAATGATCGTGGTCACTCGAGTAATTATCGAGATTTTCATATTTTTTAGGGTTTTTTTAATGCGAGACTATATATAGGGGGAGGTTATTAGAGCCAATATAACCTAATTCGAAAAGAAACCACTTGTGATGGCTGTGTAGAGCAAAAACTTATATTCTAGTTGGGAATTGAAGATTATTCTTAAGTCTTGAGTATGATTTACTTCTTTGAATATAGTTTCATGTTTTCTATTAAATTCATCTCAAGGTAATTAGTTTTTCTTGTCTGGGATGTGATGTTCAATAAATGATTTGTGATATCTAGCTGTGGTTATTGAATTAGAGATTCTATTCCATATTGTGTAGACTTAATGCTTTTTGTTTATTGGCCATAGACATGATGAACTCAACACTATAGTCTAACTCGGGAGAGAGGTCTAAAGGGTGGTTATCACAGTTTGGACTTAGAATAGTTGATGAATCGGGAGGTTATTGACTGATCTATGGGGTTGCACAGGGACTCTGGGACACACAACTTAGGTTGTTGAGAAAGCACCTCAGGAGAGGGCTTTATAAAACAAATCTAGTCAATATTGAAGCACCTCGGGAGAGGGGTTCAACTACAGATGCAAAAACTCATAGTGTAGATAATTCATGATCAAAATTAAGAATCACAGATTATGCAGCGGCATTCACTATCTTAGACACCATTTCGAATAGATTTCTAAGTATAGAATTATTGCTTTCGTTTAGAAAAGCTTTTAGTTCAAAGTTTAATCCAACTACATTAGTTAGAGTCTTGATAAAACGCAAATTAGTAGTAAATTGGGATTTGAGATCACTAATCAAACCCATTTTTCCTAAGAACAATATTTGGTCTCATTGTTTTATACTCAAGCGAACCTGTACACTTGCAGGCTTAGCAACAATGATATGTGTATACCAAATGTTATACAGCTGTATACCAAAAATTGGTATATTAATGTTATTGTTACCTAATAATATATTAAAATATTAATATATTAAAAGTATACTAATATTATGCCAATTCTATACCATTATTTATGAGATAACTATTATATCAGTGTATACTAACAACATATTAAAGTTATAAAGACTTTATACCAACTTTTAATATATTAATAATTGTTACTTGATAATTTTTACAATATAGTATACTAATGTTATACTAACGATATACTAATATTATATTATTGTTTTATAAATTAAATGTTATACCAATATTATACTAGTTGTATACTAATGTTATACTAATACTTGTTAATCAATAGTTTCTGTTATTTTTGATATTAAGTTTCTAGTATATGTATACAAATGAGAATAGTGATATTTATGTATTTATTTCTATTTTTTGGTATAGAAATATATATATATATATATGACCCAAAAAATAAATATTGGGCCACAAATATATCTATATGGATACATGGCCCCAATTTATATATGTATATATACATAAGCCAAAATTCTATTCATATATGTATATGGTCCAAAATGTGGTGTTGGGCCACAAATATGGTGGCTCAGCAACAATTCAACAATTTTTTTTTTGGGAAAAATACGTATCTATATAATATTTAAGAATATATTACAAAAATATCATGTATTTCAATGTTATATAGATATTCAATTTTTAATTACAAAAATGTCAAAAATTAAAAAGCAGGAAAATCTCGTAAAATTAGCAATCGAATTTTTTATTACTGTTCATTGGCACTATTCATCGTTACTGTTTATCGTTTTTCATCACCGCTTTGCAAGTCTTTAAAAAGCTTGAGATAAATCGAGCAAATCGATTTAGGGCATTATTAGATTGAAAAAATCAAGATAATAAATTTAGGGCACAATAAACGGGATGAATAAGGCAAGACTGATAGTAAACGCAATAAACGAGATTCTGAGTTCAAATAATATGGGAAGTTACTATTTATCAGCACTGTTAATATGTATATTTTGTTAATATGAGAAGTTATTGTTCATTGCAATAAATTGAATTCTGAGTATGGTATGTTATGATATATTTTGGTGTATTTTGTTTATATTTTTTATAATATGCATACAATATATAGAAAGTAATATGTATACTAAATTTTGAAGCATATTTTGGTATATTTTATTTATATTTTTTGTAATATGTATACTAAATATACTGAAATAAATCGTCTGTAATATGCATAATAGTTCTTTGTACCCAAAATATATGCAAATATACCAAAATATATGCAAATATACCAAAATATACTAAACCTGTTAAAGAGGTTTGTATATATTTTGGTATATTTGTTTTGTATATTATAAAATACAGGTAAATATATCATCATAATCTGTTCATAATCATTATATCATGGTTTTTCTCATTTGAAATCCATATAGCTCATGTGTACTAGAATATACCGAAATATACTAAAATATATCCCGACCCATTACATACGTATGGGTATATTTTTGAATATTTATGGTATATTTAGTATATTTCCTATATATTTCAGTAAATTTGTGTATATTTATAATAAAAATATATGTATATTGTACAAGACAGGTAAATATATCTTCATAATTTGTTTCATAATTATTATAGCTGATCTTTGTGCCAAAATATACCGAAATATACTAAAATATACAACCTTTATTCATTGGTACTGTTCATCGGCACTGTTCTTCGTACTATTTGAGAAATATACAAAAATATATCGAAATATACAACCTTCATTCATCGGTACTGTTCATTGTTACTATCTGAGAAATATACCAAAATATACAACCTTCATTAATTTGCACTATTCATCATCACTGTTCATCGTTTTTCATCACCGCTTTGTAGGTTTTTAGAAAGCTTGAGATATCTTGTACTGTTCATCGACACTGTTCATCATCTTCTTCGTGCTAGTTTTTGCCCCTGCTCATTCTACAACCATTTTTTTCCTACTTTATCAAACAATTATGGCACAATCGCAATTGAAAACTGAGAAACTAGGGCACGATCGTCGAAAAATCAGGGCACGATCGCGATAATAGCGTTGCTGGATTTCTATGCAGGTATTATTGTAAATAAAATTATAATACTGATAAAAATGAACAACAAAAGGTTTCTGAAAATATTTTTGATAATATTTTTAAAATAATGACATATTATGTAATTTTCTCTTTTTTTATTGCAATAACATGGTCTAGCCCAGCATGGCCTATTGTTGTACATGTCAATCGGCCCAGCTGGGCCTTTCTTCAACCTCCAACAAGCAGCCTGCTACCTGGTTTTGTTTGCTTACCAGTGCGGCCACTGTGGCTGTTGGCTGCTAAAATTACACCAATGTTTCGAGTTCGCTAACAATTGTCACCACAGGCAATATGAACCCATCAGAATTTTTTTTAAAATAACCCTTAAAAAGGAAGCATCGATTAAAAATAAAGATAATAATGATGCACTTATTGTATCTCTAAATAAGCAACGCATCTCTAGATAAATCCCTAGGTTGTTGCTTTGAATCTAGCAAGTTGAATCAAATAACTGGTGATTTCACCTTTTTTTTAAAAAAAAAAAAGAAAATTTTTATTAATTTGTAACAATTGAAAAATCTTTAAACTTTAAATCTGAATATAAAATCACAAATATATTCATAAAAATTAAAATAAAGTACTAATTTTTAATGATTCAACATGAAGTTGCTCTGATACCACTTATTAGATATTATTCAAATATCAAAATCATCACATAAATTAGATAATTTATATTGTATCACAAAGAATATAAAATTAATGTAAAAGTGTACTTGGATCTATGATAACTCCAGTAAGTCATGAATATAATGGTTGATCTTCCAAATTAACACGTAGCCGTGAGATCTCTCTTTGATGATGAGACATTAGATATAATGAAAAACTTTCACGTGTGATTTGAGGACTATAACCATGTGTATAGGTTGACTAAATGTCAACCATTATTATTAATTTGATAATTTCTATATTTTGGCTCATCACAAAATATTAGAAATAATAATTTTAGTACACTTAAATACCCATACTCAATTAATGCACTTAGGCCTACAATACTTAAATTTAATTTGATTACATGAAGTGAGCTTAACTTTATATGATAATAGTTAAATACACAATTATATTCACATATAAGCCCATATTTTTAATTAATACGCAACAATTATTACCTTCTTCTCTATGAAAAAAAAGTTGTTTTATTGGACCACAGTTTCCACAACATTGCCACAGTGACTTTCTTTCCTCTACATGATTTATTATATAGACTACACGAAAGGATGCAAGTACCAATGCGAAGTTTCATCAATAAATATAGAAAATTCATCACTAAACTATGTTATTAGCAGAAAAGTTATTGAAAAAAGATGTCACCAATTTTATCATGGGTAAACGATTTGCCACCAAAAAATACATTGAACGGTAATTTTGAAATGACATTTTTGTATGTAACCCGATTTCAGGTCCAGATTTCTCGATACATGATCATCGAGTCATCTTTTCTCAGAAATTGAGTTGTTAGCTTTTACATCTCCTAATCCACTTTCTTCTGAAGGTTTACATGATCTACATGCAATGAAGACACATAGTAATGCATAAAATGCTTAAAAGTCTAACCAATATCACTAGTTTTCATTCATGAAAAGATTTTAGAAATTATTAGAGTAACACAGTGGAAAAATTAGTAAAACCTTTAGCTAACTGCTGTCAGATTTAGTTATAAAAAATAAGCAAGAAATGCATTTAAACAGTTGAAACATTCTACGTATAGCTTACAAAATCACTTCAAGTCCTGTTGAAAGTATTTTCATCAAAATAGGATCGAGGAGAATGACAATTATAACCTCTCAATTAGGTTCTGACACCAAGTCCTAGGTTTGTCAGTGTAAACATCTGTGAGTACCTGAAAAATGAAATGGGAGTGAGCTCAAAAGCCCAGTCGGTCATCCCTACACATTATCAACATTATACAAACCAAGAATCAAAACATGCACACACTTTCACATATTAATTATTTCAAGCATTCATTTGTTTGTTGTACTCTAAAGACCAAATGGGAATCCACCCCCAATATTTCTTGTAATCCGAGAGTGAACAACTAGTACGCACTCTAGTCGTACTATCATAATTTCTCCTGGTATGCTTTCCAGCTATACCATCATGATAAGCTCTCTAGGTGTTGCATTCAAATCCCCATATTAGTTACTCCGGGTATACAATCCAGCTATACCATAGGGATTACCGTCTAAGAAAAGGTAACACTATCTAGTGATTACTGATCTCTAAGAACAACGTTAGCTATTTCCACAGCCATAGGATGGAAATACTCACAATATGTCCATATTAGCGCTATACTGCACTGTATGGAAAGGTGTAGTGTGTCTGTAGCTACCCATTACATCGGTACGTGTGTTCTTAATAAATTATTAATCTTATCTAGTTCCACAAATAGTGTCATCCATACAACATCATCCATCAAATATGAGCAAATAAATGATGAATAAAAAGAATAAATCATGAACTCGATAAAATATGTCAGAAAGCGATTAATCGGGCATTATGATCATCATTGAGATCATTCCAATCACAAATAAATAACAACCATAACATGCAAAATATCCTAAGCTAATAGTTACCATGGTTTTCAATCATTCATTCCAATCAAATGCAACAAAAATCCTATCATGTTGCTAATTTACTAAACTAGCAACCAAATGTTTTGAATCAAAATTCGCATAATAGAAATGAGCAAGGAAATCCAGCCCACCTGAAAATGTTGGATATCCTTTGCGTCTCCTCATAGAGAGTTATTTATGCTCCAAAATTGTTAATCTGCAATTAACTATCAAAATAATAAATTCTATATTTTAATTACCTATATGAAATAATTTAAAACAAATCTAGGCTTGAACACCCTCAAACTCTCATATCTACTTTATTCAAAAATAGAATCTTTTTCCCAAACATCCTTATTTCTAATAGACTCCAAAATAAATCTAATCTAGGATCATTGAACCTCTAGAAGTTCCTTCAATACTCTATTTTTATTTCCAAAGGAGATTTATTCATATTCAACTAATTTCATTCATATCAAAATAAGGTTTTTAAATCTGAAAATAAAGATAACTTTAATTTATTTTCTAGGTCCCTAGTATTCATCCAAATTTGGTTTAAAAATACTTTTAAGCTTATATTTTAGAAAAATAATACCTCTACTATTTTAAACTTTTAATCTAAAAATAAAATATTCTAATAATTAATTCCCAAGCTTCTACAATTCATTAACTATAAAATAAAAACATTTTAGGGCTTGGATAATTCTAAAACATTCGCTAAACTTTATTTTTATAAAGCTCTTCTGAATGTAATCTCCCATATCTATTTATTTATTTTTTTCTAAATTAGAATCATTCCAAAATCATTATTTTTGTCAGAACTCAAAATAAATTTATTTAGATCAAAACAAAGGTTTTTCTTCAAATATGAAAATAACAAATCATACTACTTAATTCTCAAGTCCTTACTACTTTTCCAAATTAAATTAAAAATAATTTTAGGCTTGGATGGATTTCAAAACATTCACATAATCTAAAACAAATTTCATCCTCCGATCTCCAAACCCCCTTAACATCGATAACATTTCCTTTGACATCCAACCACATCCACATAAATCAAAAATAATAATTCTAACAAAGAAATATTAAAGAAAGCCCCAACTTCAGATTTTTTTTTTAACTACTGAGAATTCGAAGTTTCCAAATCTCATCTTCACATCTAACCACAACAATTAACTAATTTAAATCCTTTAAGGCTCAAAGATTTGAGTTTAAAGAAATTATACCTCCCAAATTTGATTCCCAATTCTATTCACCTTCCACAACGTGGTTCTTGACACCCTAAGCCAAAATTCCAACAATTTTGAATGGAAAAACCTTCGAACACCCCTTCTCACCCTTTGCAACTTGTTCATCACAGATTTGAATCTGAAAGGAAATCAAAAGGGTTTAATGCAGTCCAAAATCCTCTTAAAAATCCCTTTAACAATAACAAAATTTTTGATTTCTTTACTGAAGCTTTTCTAAACAAAACCCCAATCTAGGGCATTATTTTTCATTTTATTTCTACTTCGTGTTCACAACAGAATGCACAAACGTTTTGTTTCTTCTTTGTCCGAACGTAGCAGTAATAGCAATAGTGCACTGCTCCTTCGTTCTTCTTTCTTCTTCAAGCACCAGATGCACCTCTCTTCTTCTTCTTAGTTCAGCTAGTACCCACAATCGTTCCTTAAACCTTAGTGCACCATCAATGACAATCGACCACTCCACATGAGAAGTGTCGTCCGCTCACTCCCAAAACATCACATAATCAACATCTTGAGGTTGCACCTGTATGACTCGTATTTTTGGACATCAAGTTGACGAGTTCGACATGTATTTTCATGTATCAATAAATAAATTATAAATAAAAAATACATGATTTCATGGAAATACGTAATTTTCGACAATGGTATTAATTAATGCGGGTATTAAGTGGACAATAAAATAAAAAAATAAATAATGATTATAATTATTTAGTGAGATCTAAGTTGAAAAAATAAAATGAAATGAATTAATGCAATATATTAATTCTTACATACATTTATGAAAGTATACAAACATATATATATATATATATATTGGATAATAATAATTGGCTTGGTTGGATAGTGTTGCCTTTTATGAAAAGAAAAAAATGGCTAAAACGTGAGGACTCATGAAGATAAGAGATAGAAAATGGGAGTTATCCTTAACATTAATGAGGGGTGGGACCCGCCAACAGCCATCCCCTATGTGTATGAGTTGCTCTTCTTTCATCTTTAGCTCACATTCACTCCCTGACTCATCTAAGAAGGAGAGCAAAAAGAAAAGAAAAGGAGAAAAAAAGTAGGAAGAAGAGGGAGAGAAGAAAGAAAAGAAGAAGAAAGAAAAAGGAAAGAACATAAGAAAAGGGAAGTTGGCGTTCTCAAAGATCCAATATTTTGGGTAATTTACTTTTACCTCTTTTTAATTCAGAATTGTTATAGAAATTGTGAATTGTAGCTTTTATAGTGTAGTTTTCAACAAAGGTATTAGTTTATTTTGTGACCCAAAATTTAGATGTATTTTTACTAGGAGTAAAACTATACAATATATATGTCATTGTATTCAAATCAATGAGTAGAATACAGGTATGTACATTATTTGTACCCATTTAGGCCTTAAGAATTTATATGGTAGTTAGAAATCAACACATAGTTGGTATACCTATCAACACTAAAATTTTAGTTAGCGAATACTAAAATGTCCAAAATGAAATTTTGAACTCAATGACACTGAAATTAGGATTTTTGGAGGTCAATTAATATATTAAATTTATATTTATGCAATTTGAGGATTAATTAATAAATATAAAAAAATATATAGGGTAAAATAATGTTAAATAATTGGAAAAAATATTATATAATATTATATAACATTATGAAATACTTATTGGAAAAAATGTGAACATAGGAAATAATTAAATTTTTATTCTTTACTATATTGAACCACCAAATTTTTAAAAATGACTAGTTATTATGTACCAAAGGTGGGACGCATATAGAGAAAACATGGTTTTGGTATGGTGCGTCAATATTAATGACTTATTAGCATAAATTGACCTTATTGACCACGTTGAGCCTGCTGATTATACAAGTCAATGAGGATTAGCTAGGTTTGATTAGAATTGATTGTACTGACAAAATTTGACCAAATACATAACTGGACCACAATCAACCGCGTCAATCCTTTGATTGACCAAGGACTATAAAGTTAGATTTGAGCCAAGTTTCATGTAAATATTAAGAAACCACATTGATCACACAAGATCAAACATCAGCAGGACACGATTGGTCACTAGATGAGCATTGGGAGCTAAGCATCATTGTGAGTAGTGTTTTCTAATTTATCACTTAACTTGTTATTCTATTCATAAATGAAATGTATTACATATTGAAATGCATTTACAATCTTTAAATGGGCTTTTAAATATGGAAATGTCCATCGAATCTTGAGGTCCGGGTTTGGGTTAGGGTATTAGATGTGGTAGAACATTGAAAACGAGTGGTCGTTGTACCTGGAGGTACATTTTGGGCAAATGTATCAATTGGGCTCCCCTATGGAGAATCTGAGGCAGCCATATATGAGGTATGGGCTAGCGAGTCACTATGATATGATATGAGAATACGCCTAATTGTCGGGTACACTCGTTCGAGTAGATTTATAATTGCCTTATAGGCTATTGAGAACTTCGACAAGTGTTTTCAGCATTAAAATCATTTTTAAAATTGAAGGTGCATGACTACATTATGGATTTAGCATTCATTAACTATTACATTCATTTGCATATTATTATTATGCATGCATGCATGACATTGTTGTACAAAATTTCTATTCTAAGTTATAGATTTGGCTACATTACTCACTAAGCCACTATGAATAAAATTAGCTCACTATTCCAACAATTTAGGTTCTTTTTCTGCAGACAAAGGGAAGAAAGTGATCATCCCGTAGTGTGCATTTCTCCTATTTTGGTAAGTTTCCTCATATGATTTATTGTTTTAAGAGTTAGTACAACGTATAAGAAGTGAGAAAAACATTTTAGATGTTCTAACTATTACATTTTCGCTACTGCTACATAGAAAAGACTATACATAAATACTTTTGTTTTAAAAAATAATTTTACTATAATTAATTGTTTGGCTACTTCTGTATCTCTTGTATTACTCTCATGATATTGTGTACGGATAAGAAGGAGACTTCACAGTGTTTTAGCAAGCTTAGCTTACAACTGAGTTTCTCAGGGCACTATGCCGGTTGGCTCGCCCTTCACCCTAGGGAAGGGGTTTTGACAATGTTGAAATCAGAGCCAAGGTTTTTCAATTAAGGAATAATAATTGTTGTTAACCTAGGGAACCTCAGAATAATTATAAAATTTGGGAAAACCGTAGGAATGACTTAGAGTAGCATAATGGAATTATGGACAAAAACTTTCTAACTTCTGATTGATAGGAAGAGGAACCGAGTAAGAATGACTATATCATGAGGAAATTTGATTATCATTGGGAGTTAGTGAGTTTTAGGACTTAGAATTTGACCCTTGGGGATTACACTCTCACTTGAGATATTACTTGGAGATAGCTACCGTAACGTATAGTTATCTTTTGTTACAAACATTTAAAGTTATGGTCTGCTTAACCTTGGAAATGACGAAAGTTAATGTTCTATGTAAACCATGATGCCTCCTCAATGTGGAAAACCACGTAGGATCCCGAAGTCGGTGCCACCACCACCTTTGATTCAGCATGAGCAGGACCCTATACAGAGAACTCAAGGCTTCGATCAGGGCATCTATTGAGGCTACTCAGACCCAAACAACGTTATTAAGAGAGAGACTGGATAGGATTGAGGTTGAAAGACAAAAGGTTGAACCAATAGCACCTCCTATACCAGTTGTACCTGAGAGAGCTGCAGATCATGTAGAGGTAGCTCCAATGAGACAGGTGGATGAAGCTGCCCATGACTGCATTCTAAAGAGGTTTTTAGATTTGAGACCCAAAATGTTCCATAAGGTTTTGAGTTTGGACACAATAGAGAATTGGCTTCATAGTATTGAAAAGAACGCTAAAATGTTGAATTTGTCTAAGGAGAATCAAGTACTTTTTGCGTCTCACATGCTTGAAGATGAGGCCGCAATCTGGTGGAAGGTGACCTAGACTATAGAGGGGTAGATTACTACATGGGCCCGTTTTCGTGAATTATCTTTGGGGGCTTGTTAGTGAACTCGCAAGTATACGAGATCGCTTGTAGTAATATCCGGAAAGTCCGGGTATCGTCCTCAGGGAATACAAATGGTAATTGAATTTTCTTTAATAACAAAATT
>JAJIYU010010607.1:0-15936 GCA_030144865.1 Tinospora cordifolia | reverse complement strand
CTTGTAGCCATAGAACTTGCCACTCTTGTACCCAATGAAGATAGTCTTCATGCCTTTGTCATCTAACTTTCTTCTATTCTGATCAGGAACATGCACATAGGCAATAGATCCGAAAACTCGCAGGTGGGCTACATTCGGTTTATAACCGCTCCAAGCTTCTTTAGGAGTGATGTGAGAAAGGGCTTTTGTGGGGGATCTATTAAGCAAATAAACAAAACATGCAACAGCTTCAGCCCAAAAAGTATAGGGAATACCTTTAGCTTTTAACATACTGCGGGTCATATCCATGATCGTCCGGTTCTTGCGCTCAGCAACGCCATTGTGTTGTGGTGTGTAGGGAGCTGTGATATCATGTTTTATCCCATGAGTTGTGCAATAATTATTAAAGGCTGTAGAAGTATACTCACCACCACCATCAGTGCGTAAGACCTTAATATGACGACCACTTTGCTTTTCAACAAGAGATTTAAATTTTTGAAAGCAAGCAAAAGTGTCAGATTTATAAGCCAAGAAGTAGACCCAAATTTTTCTGCTGTAGTCATCAATAAAAGTGAGGAAATATTTGTTTCCTCCATTACTAGTAGTTTGCATGGGACCACACACATCAGAATGAATCACATCCAGAAGGTTATGAACACGCCAAGAAGATGAGCTAGCAAATGGTTGGCAATGCTGCTTGCCAAGAATGCAGCCTTCACAGAACTGTTCTGGATGATTGACAACTGGTAACCCTTTAACTAGTTTCTTCTGTGCCAGAAGCTTCAAACTACTAAAGTTTAAGTGTCCATATCTCAAATGCCATAACCATGACTCATCAGTAATAATAGCTTGAAAGCATGGGTAAGTATCATTCTGAATCTCTATTTTAAATAAGCAATTCTTCAAGGGAGATTTAAGAATGATAATACCTTTGCTGTTGAGAATGGTTAAGTAATTATCCTTCATCTGCACATGGTAGCCTTTCTCAAGCAGTTGCCCAATGTTGAGTAGATTACTCTTCATATTTGAACCATAGAATACATCAGAGATGTACTGATGATCACCATTCTTCAGCTTGATTAGGATGCGACCTTTTCCCATAACAAGAATCTTGCTATCATCAGCGAACTTGACCTCTGTGCGGATTGATTCATCTAAATCAACAAATAGATCACGTGTGCCACACATGTGATTAGTGCACCCAGTATCAAGATACCAAAGATTTTTGGTGGTGTCACTTTCATGAGCTGACGCTGTCATCAACATGGTTTGAGTAACAGGAGCATCTTGTGTCTGAACAAACAAGGCTTTCTCACTTGAATTTGTTGGTCGGCGATGCCAACAATCAGCTGCATAGTGCCCAAATTTTCGACAAGCATAACATTGAATTTTAGATTTATCATTACCTCGATTATGACCACCGCGACCACCACCAGTGCCATGACTGCTATTGGAATGCTCACGACCTTGGTTTTGGTGATGTTGTTGCCTTCTGCCACGTCCTCGTCCACGATCTCTGTGTTTTGATTGCCCATTACGTTGAGAATTGTTGGACCTAGAATTCCCTGAGTGTTTATCTGTATGAGAAGAAGCTTTAGTCTTCAAGGCCTTTTCTGTGGACTTTTCTACACTCTTTTCTTTCATCTGCTACTCATGAGCCTGTAAAGAACCAGTCAACTCATCAACTGTTCGTATAGAGAGGTCTTTAGATTGTTCAATAGCAATGGCGATATGCTCGAACTTCATGGTAAGGGAACGTAGTATCTTTTCAACTACTGTTACTTCTTCGATCCTTTCATTATAACTCTTCATCTGATTAACCAAGACCTGTACTCGGTTAATATAAGTCTCAATAGACTCTGCATCTTCCATCTGAAACAACTCGAACTGACGTCTCAGACTCTGAAAACGTACTTTTCTGGCTTTGTCTGCACCTTTGTAGGACCTCTCTAAGGTATCCCATGCTTCTTTTGCTGTAGTAGCTCTTTGTACCTTTTTAAAAGCAACATCATCGAGGGTTTGAAGGATAAAATATAATGTCTTTTTATCCTTTTTCCTATTTTCATGTACCATATCACACGCTGATTAGCTGGTACGTTCTCACCTGGATCAACAAACCCATTTTCTACAATATCTAATAATTCCTGATATTCAAAAAGAGTTTTCATCTGCTTGTTCCATCGATCATACTTTTTGCCATCAAAAGTAGAAAGCGATGGTTGATGAGAATTATTATTGAAAGCCATAATAATTTTTTTTTTAAATTGCAGCCTTTTTTTTAAATGATCACTCCCCTTCTTCTTTTTTTTAATATGCTGCAACCCTCTTCTTTTTTTTTTAATAAACCGATAACGCACCTTTTTTTTTGTTTCCCTCGGTCTCCTTCTTCTGGGCTCTCTGCGTTTCGGTCGAGCAGCAACAACGCAACCTTTTTTTTTTCTTCGGGCGGTCTTCTTCTTCGTTCTTTGCGTTTCGGTCGACTTCTTCTTTCTTTCCTTTTTTCAACGAGCAAAAGGGGCAGTGGCAGCAAGTAGAGCAACGTCCAAGAGCAGCACGGATAGGGAGCACGACCAGCAAACAGTGATCAGCAATGGCAGTTCGGCGAGTATAACAGAACGGCAGTCGCTGGATTTTCTGATGTGCAGCAACACAGAAGAGGAATAACCAGCAGTGAAACAGAAAAATCGGCTATCTTCTTTCTTTGTTTAGTTTCTGGTTTGCAACAATTACAGCAATACACTTTCAGCAATGATCTGAGCAGCAACGTCTCGAACCAGCACGGGCAGGTCTTTCTTCTTCGCGCAGACAATTCAGCAGACACTGTGTCGTTCCTCTTTTTCTCCTTCGTGCGAATTGCAGTCTTCTTTTCGTCTCTTCTTCTTACGCCGTTTCGATTCGCAGCAACACAGAAAGGAGCTGGCTTGCAGCAACACAGCAAGTGCTCTATTTTTATTTTCGCCGGTCTTCTTCTTCTCGACTCTTTTCTTCTGTCCTTTATCCACAGAAGAATAACCAGCAGTTTAGGACCCCCTGGTTTTATTTGCAGCCGCAGAGAAAATTCCCGTTCTTGTTTGCAGCAGCACACTGAGACGCAAATGGTGCAGCAATCTCTTTTTTTTTTCTTTCGTTCGGCGTGCAGCAACGCAGAAAGATGACTTTTTGTTCGGTTTGCTTTCCTCTACTTTTTCGGATTACTTTTTGGCCAGTCTCCTTTTTCGTTTTCTCTTCTTTTCCGGTCGATCGAGTACCATATGTCAACCTCCTCGCTCTTAGGCAGACCTTTGAACATTTTTGGCCTCAACTTTTAGAGAGTTAAGGCTTGTTCTACTTGGATCTTATTTACTTAGGAGTAGCTAGCATTTTGTTTTGTATCTGAGGCAAGATCCTCATTACTTGCTCCATGACTTGTCTCGTAAATTCTACCATAGCCTTAAGGGTCATAGTTATGTGGTAGTGGTCAGAACAATAGGTGTTGGGAAGGAGGTGGTGGCATCTCCTTCCTCTATTGCCTCTAATTACCTGATTTCTCCTCCTATGAAGCTCCATTCATTGTGCTTATGGTATGAGCCAATTTGCATCATCCATCAACAATGGACACTTACCTTATTCAAATGATTATATGATCACAGCATGAATTCAAGGACATGATTTGTTTAGTTATTTGATGAGATAAAGGTATTATACTCTTCACAAATGCAATCTATTTAATTTCTTTCTTTCTCAATTTTATAATAAGGTAATTGTCCTTTATTCAAGTCTCAAAATTAACTAAAATATAATTACTTCTAATTTGCTCCTAAAATCATCTATTTCTTCATTGAGATTTATCCCTTGTCTTCCTTCTAGTCACTAATTTTCTTCCTTTCATAATTTGTTTTTCACCTTCAGAGATCTGATCACTAAGTCATGAAAGTTATTGTATTAGCATGAGAGAAGGTCTCTTTAAGTGTAGTTCGAGGCAATAAATGAACATGTCCCATTGAGACGCTTTGCGTTTTCCTAGGTGATCTTCTTAACCTTCGTAACATGTACTCTCTGCTCATTAGGTTGATTGTCTTCCTATGTGAGATGGTGATAATGGGGTTCATTCCATTATTGTTTTTCTCCCTTTCTACATCTTTATTTGGAGGCCTCATGTGTATGATACATGTTAAGGGTTAATCCTTAGGAAGATTATCTCTTTGGTTATTCATTTATACATGAAATTGAGTTAATATGATTCTTAATATGTTTCCTAAGGCATTGATATACGATAATCTAAGTTATTGCAAGTATGTGGCCCATATGAATCATCTTCTAAGTTTTAAGTCAAATCAGCAACTCTTGATTTAGTTCGACAACACTAGATTTTCATTAGGTCAACATTCCTCAATTGTCCATAGGTAAGAGGCTTGTACAAAAAAAAATGGTAATCATGAAGATAATTAAAAACATAAATAAACATGCAACATCAACACACAATAGCATAATGGATTCTGATCCCTTATGCTTCCACTTATGTTCTCCAAATTCAAGTGCCTCGTCTCACTCTAGCTCAATGACATATACTTTTACAAAAGAATGCACTACACCCAAATAAGGGCGCAAATGTCCTGCCAACGAAGTAGCCAGTATACTCAACTGGCACGTCCCATTGAGCAAAAGATATTGGATCTCTCAAAGTTTATAGTCATTCACCAAAAATGACTTGGCAGGCTCTAAGTCTAAATGTCCTCACACATCCTTGAAAACATATGTACCTCATCATCTTACATAGGGTCCACGAGTATGGATTCTCTCATCATCTTACATATGTACATCATCATCTTACATAGGGTCCACAAGACAAATCAAGTTTTCACAAACATTTTGGTCTCTAATCTATTCCTTAAAAGTTTTTATTTTTAATCTGATTGGATCGACTGTCCTTAGACTCACTATTTATCCAAGGTATATGTTATGGTTCAAGACTTATTATCTAATCTCTGATACCACCTATAACGAGCTCATCATTTCAATTGGTAACAATGCCCATGTGGCAACTCAAATACATTTGTTCTTGGTTAGCCATTCACACATATTCAAATCTTATAGCTTACATTAAGTCTTAATATCAATTGTTGTCTAGAACCCCAAACAAACATCTCCTATGGGACATTCAAATAGCTCAGTCACATTTTTGTATAAAATCACGTTGTATTATGCACTATTAGTAACTATACGGATGACTCCCTCGAATACATCCAGTCAAGCACACTCTAGCACAATGGCCCAAGATAGCTCAATACACACAACTTCAATGTAATAACCCAAAGTTTGTACAAAAGTTTGATAAATAAAATAAAATGATTCTAGTAAAGTAAACTACAAGAAATTAATGGAAAATATGGTGCAAAAGAAGTATAATTTGATGTACAAAAAGGTCGGCAACCCATAACGAAAAACAAACCAATACACAGGGATTTCCTACTGGTTACCATAGTAATAGAACCCACAACCGTGGTATGTTTTAAATGTCTAGAAAACTGAATAGAAACACAAGTGCTCTGGTTACCGCAATAATTAATGTGCTTAAAACATTAGCGAATGGATTTTTGGAAAGTTTCCAAACGACTATGATAAGTTTCTTACACAAAGGCGATTTCTCAATTCAATACTTGATAAATTATGTGCGTGGGAAATAAGTAAGATAGAGTTTTAGAAAGATTTTTATAATGAAAACAGCTCAGTGTTCACAAAACTTGTCCATTGGAATTCTATATTATCCCAAGCATG
This sequence comes from Tinospora cordifolia, assembly GCA_030144865.1. NCBI lineage: Eukaryota > Viridiplantae > Streptophyta > Magnoliopsida > Ranunculales > Menispermaceae > Tinospora > Tinospora cordifolia. Next base: position 10,203 of record JAJIYU010010607.1, on the reverse strand, counting down.
AGCATGCATTCTCATCATTCAAGCAAGTGCAAATCACTTCTCTTCTTACTCTGTTAGTAGTTTCTTAGCATACTTTTCATTTAATTGTTGTTTTATATAGCAATTGTCACAGTAGGAAGGAGGAAGAACAGAGTTCTACACAAAACTTGTTGTTCGGTGAGTGTTTTGATCAACTGGAGAATTCAAAGGATCAACAGAGATATGATGATCCTATAGCAACCCTAAATATTTATTTCTTGGTCTAAAAGTCAAAGTAGGAGGATGTGAAGGTCATAGAAGAACAAAGAATGAGTAGAACATACCCAGAAATCTACTTTCCATGCAGACTACTATGGTACTAATCATGGTTACCATAGTGGTGTCATCATTGTCACCCTATTTTTGGGAGAATTCACGCTAACTACCACGATAGTATAACTAGTTTCTAAAAAACCTCTAATTACTGCGGTAATGCAATTTAGTTTCACCAATGCCCACTGGTTACTATGGTAGCCTACATGGTAATACATCTACACTCAATGATTTTCATCCCTGCTTTTTAATTACTGCAGTTACCCTTATGCCTACCGTGGTACATAGACCTAAGACCATAGTTAGGCTCATCTAGGGTGATATTCTTGCATATTATAGACGATATATGGTAAGGGACCATCAAAACATGATTCAAAAGCATAAAGAAACACCATGATCATCAAAAATAACCTATTGAATCTTAATCTTCAAGGTTGAAAGCTCAAGGAGGCTTGGAATACAAGAATAAGCACTAAGGCATAGAGGTGGAGATGACTTCCGAGTTTTACTTTATTATTTTGATCTAAATAAGGTTTGCATTTGTGTTTATGCTTCCATTATACATACTCTATTTGATTTGGTTGTATATGTCATGTTTAGAATATACATGCTTAGGACTACATAACTAATGATGCATGATATGTGATGACATGATCTATGCCATGACAAGCCCACAACATTTCTTATGATTACATGCAATTTTCTTGTTTATCATAGATTCGTTATGCTACCGTTCACTATTAAAGAAAGAATAAATAAAGATTATAACCACATACCCGCTTGGTGAAGGTTTTTTAGTGTGAGTGTTCTAACTGAATTCAACTTGCTGATACTTTGATTTGGATTTGGGCGTTCATAGTTAACCCCACTTCTCAATTATGAGCTGGGAGTTTGAACTTAACCTTACTTCATTGATAATGGGTTTGAGCATCCGTATTTAACCCCTCCCCAAATTTGAACACTGAGGTATATTCCTTTTGATCTTAATGTCAACTCTAAATAACTAACTGTTTGAATTGTCTAATTCATGAAAGCGTTTGATGTGCATGTTTTATTTGATTAAAATAATAATTTAAATATTTTGGATAAACCACTGAAATTTTGAGCTCACCATCCTTTTTTAACATTTCAAAAAATAATTGATCAAAAGCTGCTATGTTACTTAGTCAACTTTTATTTCAAAATTTACTTTTATTAGTTGAGCATGTTGGCCCTAATTTTCTTTTGTTAGTTTATTTCATTGTTATAAACTCAAAGGCCTTGTACCTCTTAAATATTAATAGCGATTTTCAATTAAATAATATTAATTTATTTTATCAAATGGTTTCAAAGTATACTTACTTTTTTGGAATCTGTGTAAGTTGTTGTGACACAAGAATTACTGTAGAGTTGGGGTAGTGACATAGAAAGAAAATGAGAGAAAGAGATAAAGTGAAACGCACCACCTCTCGAGTGGCCCAAAATGATTGATGTTACACTTTGTACGTAGCGATAACATGCTGATTATTTGGGTTTAAGGGCATTTCAAAAAAATGCAGCGTCCAAAACTGATAACCAGATGGTGTGGGCCACGAGGGGGAGGTAGGGTGTTATCTTGAAAGTGAGTGGCATACTGACATAATATACCCAACCCTACTCCACAATGGGCTTCGCATTGCTTGTCTCTCAGTAATGTCTCATAACCTACCCAAAGCTATAAGAACTACCATCGCCCCCTTTAAGATGAAGGTAGTTGGCCTCTTGGGTTGATCTAAGGAGAAAACCTAAAGATGACCCCAACATGTAACCAAGGAGGGTTTAGACTTATGTCCCTCCTTATAGTAGATGTTAAGATTTTTTTTTCCTATTTTCAAATAAACGCATGAAGATATGAAGTCAATCATACTAGGCAATCCTCTAATTAGGCTATGGTGCACGTCCAAACATAATTATGATAGACTCTTCAACTTGAAAGGTCAATGCCCCCATCGAACTATGGATGAGTTCACCTCTGAAATTTCCTATACTAGTCCTTTCTTTTTAGCTTCCTCGTATGCACTATCTAATTGCTACACCTCATATTTGTCACCTTGACTTGAATATGGATTTCTATCCCATTCAACACCTCCCTCTTGAGGAACCACTACTTTCTCAATCTTGGCTAAAAATCTATTACTGTACTTTTATGTTCCACCAATATGCACCTCATGAAAACACCATTATTCTCACCCCATCCTACTCTAACACTAATCCTTTGAACATTGTGAATATGCCTTGGAATAAACTATCATGGGGTTTCTTGGTAGAAATCTTTCTAAACTCTCCCCCTTTCTACTTTGCTTGTTTCAAATACTAGTGACAGTTTTAGCAATAACCCACGCATTTGAAAACTTTATATAACTGTTTGAAAACTTTATGTAATTGTTTTTGCACAAGCTTTTATGTATTACCACAACAGTGGAACGTATTACCGCAGTAACCAAAACACAGTGTATTTACTAGATCTTCTAGGCAATTTACCCACTATCGTGGTAGTGAAATGTCGGGGTCCCTTCCTTAGGTCGAAGGGTGGCCCGACAGGCACAGTGACCCAATGAACTCACTTACCATATCAAGTTCGCCCAACCACTGTTAAGCCTTTATAACATCAACAACAAGTGATATCAGAATAATTGAAAGACTCAAAAGCGAAAGTAAGTAAACATACGAAGAGTGATTATCGTATTATGCATTGTTTTGTCCAAAATACACATTTAACCATATATATACATACACAAGAGTGACCAACCTCCATAGAAAGGACTAGAAAAGGAAAAATGAGTCGTCAAGGAACTATGCAATCACTGCGCTCTTCCCTCTATCAACCACCGAAGAAACTAAAATATTAGTAGAATAGTGAGCCTAAAAATCAATGTGACTCAATGAGTAGTAAGACCAGAATGTTACCCATAACTAACATTCCCAAAACAGTGCATGTATGCATGAACAACATGATGCAGTGTGAATGCGTGGCATAGTATAAAAGCAGTTATAAACAATGCAAGAATTATAGAAAAACATCTCAAATACATGCTGCTCAAAACTATATCAAGACTAGGGTTCAAATCATCAAATTCAACCCTAGGGTCATCACTCAAGCAGGTCCTAAGTTAGGTGTACTGGCCACTCGAACGGGTTGTAAGCTAGGCGTATTCCTCGAATACCCTAACCCCGCGTTTGGTCCTCGAGTGCCGTACTCGAGCGGGTTAGAGGCTGGGCGCACTAATCATACACCCTAACCTCGAGCTCGACCCTCGAGTCTAAATCCCAATTACATCGTGTAACTTGACCCCGACGCTCGGCCCTCGAGCCTATAGTCTCATTACCAATGTACATCTATACATTTCAAATCAATCAGATGTATCTCATCATGAAACAATTTAAAACATGTCATTTCACACAATTTTTATGCAAGGAACACAAGTTATGAAAAACACCTAAATCAAACTACTTACCTAGGGTCTCGCGCATCGATGTCCTGTCGACAACCGATTAAGTCCTGTAGTGTACGCTTGAATCTGCATTGTTTAAGCTCAATTTTAGTTCTCTTTAGAATGTGACTTAATCATTTGCTCTATTGTCCTTAATCGATCTTGATCGACCCAAATTCGATTCAGTCGAATTCGGTCAAACTTGGTCAACTGGTCAAACCAGATCAAAATTGGTCAACATGATCAATTTTGGTCACCTTTGGTCAATTTGGGTCAAAGAGGGTCAAATTAAGTCAAAATTGGGCCAATTAGGCCAAAATCCCCAAATTCCAACACTTAGACCAAATTCAAACTTTTTGCTCTCTTTGCGCAGTAAATTTGTTGATTTTTTTGTGATCAATCCGTATGTCAAATTTATGCAAAATTTTTCGAATTTCATCCACACTTTCTAAAAATTCACTAAAATTTATATTCTAATTTTTGGACATCATTTGCTATAGTTTCTAAGGGTGGTAACAGGGACTATGAAATCTCGTTTCCTATGTGACAAGCAGTTAGTTGGTGCATCTATTGACCCCTTACCCAATTCAGATTGGGACAAATTTTGGTATATATTCTTGACATATCCAGTGACTACTCCACCAAATTTCAGCTTAAAATACCCATGTTTGGTCAGTCAATCAGTTTCCTACTTTCTCTGCTATGTAACAGATTCTACAATGTTCAAGTTTTCTATGGGTTTTCAAGTGTCTAACTATGTCTATTACCCCATTGATTTGAGGCACTATCTCATATGTTTTGTAAAGCTCAGATCATAAAACATTTACATTTCAAGCATCATTCAAATTAGTAAGGAAACAAAGCAACGATCACTTCTCAAATATGTCCTACACTTAGCACAAATTAACAGTTCAAAATATTTTCTAAGTATCAAAACCTTGCGTGTAACTAGGCATCTTGTCATGAACACAAAACTATGCATACAAAGGCTTAGGGGTTTGGGTTTATACCTCTTTGTAGCCTCAGATATGAGGTTTAAAACTTCTCAAATCATAGTCCAAACGAATGTCCTTAGCCACTTCAAAAGCTGCCTTAAAAAGGTTTCCAAGAACCGTCTTCTGCTTGAACTGTCATAACGTTGATTAAACAGTCAACTTTAGTACTTTATAAAATAGGCTTAAGACTTCAGTTCTCAATTTCCATCACTTGGAGATTAAAGTACACCTAACAAGGAACAAAATGTGGGGTTTTACTCAAGAATGGACCTTGAATGGGTTAGGAATCAACCCCTTGAAGATTGCTCCAACACAGTCTCCCAGCAATTTCAATCTACAACAATATCCAATAGCACCCTTTCGAGGTCATTGCAGTCTTAAATGGATGGGTGATTCGACCAATGGCTTATGTAATGTTGTAGAGGGGATTACGAGCTTTCTAACGAGTCCAAGATCACAGAAAACAGATATGGGAAGAGGAAGAAACGGATTGTTGAAGATGGTTTGTAGAAACAGAAATGGAAATTCTGCTCATGAGCTGAGTTTTGTTGCATGTTTGAGGTGTCCTTGTATGGCAAAAAGGAGTGCCATGTGGCTCATAAGTTGCCATGCAAGGTGCCTTGTTGTCCCCATCTATTGGCTTAGTAAAGAGGTTGATTAGATTAACAAAAACCATGACTCAAAACCATGGATTTGTTAGTTTTCTAGCTGGAAAAACGCTAGAAAATTCGATAAAAACGAAGAAGAAGGCAGTTGGGGCGCGTGGGTCGCCCAGACGCATGAGCCGGCCCACGTGATCGATCTGAAATCGCGTGGGTTGTTAACTCGTGTGCCAGGGCGTTGGTGCGGGCCTGGGCCAGCGCGTTGGTGCGGGCCTGGGCTAGCACATTGGTGCGAGCCTGGGCCCGCGCTGGAGGCCCAAACCTGCAAGGGCCAAGCTCGTGAGGCTAATTTTGGACTGCATGGGCTCACGGCCCGTGCGGTCGAAAACCCAACATTTTTTATTATTATTTCTCTTTCCTTCATTATTGGACTGCACGGGCTCATGACTCGTGTGGTCGAAAACCCAACATTTTTTATTATTATTTCTCTTTCCTTCATTCACACACACACACACACACACACACACACACACACACATATATTCTTATAATTATTTGATTCATCCACTTAGGTATTTCACCAATTTTCATTAAAATCTTTATTATTTCTCAATTTTCATCATTTATACACCTTTTTTTTTCAAAAATTAGTATTTTTTTTCCCAAAAATCTAATAATCACCACAAAAATTAAATAATTATAGAGAAAAAAAATCTTATTTTCTTCCAAAACTTATATTTTTACTATAATTAATGTATTCTTTTCTCAAAATTGTATTCCTAAATTATTCTAATTTTTTTCAATAAATAATTAAAATTTAGAGAAAATTGAAAAAAAATCATATATTTTTGTTAAAATTTTAGAAAAACATATGAAAATGCATACATCAAACCCATTAATTTGTGCATGAAAAATATGGGTCGTCACATGAAATGTATTACCACAGTAACCAAAATGTTGTTCAGTACAAATTTATGTGTAAATATCGGGTTTGATGATCCCTTTGTATATTTAGTTGTACATCTTTCACATTATTATTTCCATGGTTTTTCTCAAAGCTTATTTTATTTTATTTGATCTAATTACCAAATAAAATTTCCAAATAAAATTCTGGAGTATTACACTATAAAACTTGGAGCTCAAAGAAAAAACCCGAAAGAAAAATGATTAAATAGCCCATCTCTCGACCCTCCTATGATGGTAAGGTATTTTTTCACCCTTTCCAATGATAAAAAATTTGGTATGAACATTGAAAGTCATACTAACTTACTGGTGTTAATGCAGGTGCAAACTAGGTAGATGTGGTACATCATTGAAAAGATTGAAGAGAAGAATAGACAACAACGTATAATTTCTTTTCCACGTCCAAAAATAGACCTTAGATGTAACACTCTCCTTCCTTAATAATTGTTTAAGTTCAATTAATTAAGTTGAATATCGTTAATTTAAAAAAATACTCTTATTAATTTTGAAAACATATTTGTGGAGAAAATTATGGAGTTTGAACATATTCTTTGTTTTAATCCCTTGTGTGGGGGGTCGGGCATCTCAAATGGGAGTTGTTTATGAACATAAAACACTTCCATAAAGTTTTAAAAATCTTTTTTCGATTACATTCAATAATGATGAGATTTCCATTAAGCATTTTTATAATCAAAATTCTTCATGTATTCTAAATCAAAGTCAAATATATTGCTTAAAATAATGTGGGTCCATTAGTAAATTGAGCTTGCCCTTTCAGTTAGGGCGTAGAAGTTCATCATCGATATAGACTATCAATACATTTCCAAAATATGTTTCATATTCATGAAGATAATAAAAAAGGAAACAAAATAAAAGTCTAATAGGTGGTTCCTTGTGTAGTCATTGGGTATTTACATTTGAAGTAAATAGAAATAGATGAGCTCTACAAGCCCATTGAGTCACATAGTTCTATCACCTAATTAGTCAAAAATATACCCACAATAATCATGTAAACACTTAAGTAGATTAAGTTTTTCAAATGACCAGTTATTATTTAGTCGATCACTAGGTACGATAACAAGGCCGACGTAGTCCAATGACCATTATCATCCAACTATCCAACCAAGGAACATGCATATGGCCACTCTTTCAAAATTTTTGAGTTTTTCAATAAACAATATTAACCAACGACCTTACGAGCTCACGTAAGAAGTTTTTAGGTGACAAGTCCAACCCAAAAACTCTCGGTGGCACTACCACGATCTAATCGTCCTAGAGTGTGGATGCTTATCGTAATTGCGTGATTTTAAGTGTAGTCAACAATGTAGATGTGAAAATGCAATGAAGATATCATTACATATCATATTTCCATATAAATGTTATCATGTTAGTGATCTTATGATTTCTTTCTTGTATAAAGTCCAAATGTTTTACGTTCATCTCATGATTATGTATCTAAGCATTATCCACTAGTTATACTATCATTTTCATCATAAAACACATTTATGCACAAGACACGATATACATCATCAAAATGTATTCTTAAGGTCACATGCATCCTATACTTTTCATATCATGTAACAAATTACAAATCATCATCAAGATCACAAACGAGTGTACAGAACAACATAACAACCATCATATGTACATAAAATGCAACAAAGGAAAATAGTGTATATTATACTACTACCTAGGCATTTTGTTATAATTATTGTAAACGTATATTTAAATAACTTAGGGGTAAGAAGTTCACTCATCCCCACCTATGCAATACTCCAAAGTTCAAGGAGCACACATCTAAAGCTATTTCCCCACTGATGCGACTTTGATCTCACCCAAGTCCACATAAAATGTCAATTTTTGGTGGGTGTATTTCAAATCAAATCCTCATAGTTAACTAATGTTGAAGTACGCTTGATCCTTGGAAGACTACTCTTAGCCATTGGTTAGGCCCTCATAGATGTACAAACAAGAGTGCTCACTTTGCGAGTTAATGAAGACAAGGAAGTCTTCAACATCTATTGATCTTTGAAGCTGTTGACTGAGGAGCATGAATGTAAGAAAATCACTGTGATACAAGCTGGAACTCGGGCAGAGGTTGGAGAATCGAAGCCTCAAGTTGCTACAGTTATAGAAGCTAAACTAGATAAAGGGAAAGCATTGCAAGCAGATCAGACACTTAGTCATGCTACTGAAGAGCCAATTGATGCTTTACAGAGATAGAAGATTCATATGGAGCAGTTATATCACCCATTGTTGAAATATAAGCAGTTATCTGACATTATCTATAACACCCCGCCTCTCATGCCCGAACCCACGTCATTCGATGATATTTTTTTTTTCAATATTTTTGGGCCGCCCAAGAGGTAGACCCGTGTTACGTTAGCATTTTTCCTTTCTAAGTCTCAAATCCAAAATACTTCTTGTGTACATTAATCTATGTACAAAACAATTCATAAAAATTTATGAATCCATGGAATAAAATAAAATTCCTTGTCATTTATAGATTTAAAAAATTCAAGAGCAATAATTTAACCCTTGATTACAATGGACTTTAAAAAAATAAATTAATTTGGGCTCACATGCCCTACAATGAATTTAAATAAAAATTTCTAAGTATTTTTCATGTAGCCTTGCAATTTAATTTCTTGAAATGTTGATAAAGAGGGGTGAGCTAAAAAGCCCAGTGGATCATCCCAAATATTTAAATTATTATCTTGACAAAATAAAATATGCATAACAACCACTTTTCAAAAATTAAATGATTCAAGCAGTAAATTATTTTGGTTGTCAATAAAGACTGAAAGGATATCCCCCAGCATTTCGATCCTTAGTAAAAGAGCTACTATACTAAACTCAGACCCACAGAGTTGAGGTCGGATCAACTTCGAACCCTTTATTTCCTTATAATCCATGATTGGAATGCTTACAAGGAACATTTGCCTTCGTGCCGATACGTGGTTAAGATCTTTATTTAATTTTACATTAAATTTAAGAATGTGACATTTACATAATCCAGCAGAATTTAAACACACAAGCATGATAACATTACATCATAGATCACGCATCATTATAAACCTAAGCATGCATATTCTATGTGACATGTATATAAGATCAAAGCGAAACACCTACGCAAGCTTTATTTGAATCAAAATAATAAAATAAAAAGTGGGAATCATTTAATCTCAAAATAGCTTCCTTTTAAACTCCTTCTGAACCTTTCTCAAAACTTTTCCCTTGCTTGCACAAGACTTGTGCAGCACTCCGTCAGTACTACTCCGCTAGTTGTTTAGAACAACTCAAGAAAGAAAAAATGCTAGGTGACAAAAAGGTGGCAAAGAAGAGGTCTTATCAGCTCTTTGTTGGCAACCCCGCAAGTGTACGGGATCACAATAGTAATATTTGGTAAGTTCGGGTATCGTCCTCAGGGAACAAGGGTAGCTTTTGATTTTTAATACCAGAGTTACTAATGATCACAGTTTTATCAAGAAAAGATTGAATGTGATTAAATTAATTTAAAAACCAGAAACTATTGTAAATAAGGATAATGATAAATTTTAAGAATTCAATAGAGAAACATATCTAGGATACTGAATGTCGCCGCATAGTTTGCAAATCTTAGTTGTGTTTGTGAATTAGCTAATCTATGAGTTATAGCATCAATGGTTGAAACCCTTTCCCAAGGTGTTTCAACACTCACTAGATTTGTTTCGTCAAACCCTCTCTCGAGGCATTCACTTGACAATCTATTTGTTTAGACTGACATTACCTGTGCAACTCCCTAGATTGGTGAACAATCTCCCGATCAATCAACTGGTCTAGGTCCAGATTGTGATATCCATATTTTAGACTTCTCTCCCGAGATAGACTAAAATACTAAATTCAATACATCTATGGCCAGTA
>JAJIYU010010606.1:0-15928 GCA_030144865.1 Tinospora cordifolia | reverse complement strand
AATGAGGAGTATGTGGAAGAGTTGGGAGAAATATTGAATATTCTGCACAATTTTCACGTAAATGAAACAAGTGCTGAAGATAGACCAATTTGGAACAAGGATAGTAGCATGGAATGAAAATTCGTCAAATTTCGGAGAAATTCGACGAAATAACTCAGATTTTCTGGCTATCGAACTAGAGTTTAGTCGTAAAAAAATTACAAAAATTCAACAAAACTTTGAGGATTTCGATGAAATTCATGAAAAAATTGAAGATTTTGGTGAAATTCGTGAAATACACAAGTAAATAATATATAGATCTTAACATGTACAATAAACACTAAATCTTGTTAATGTTAAAAGACAAGTTTGAAACCATTATATGTATCCTTTCACATTTAAAATATATTGATTTATATTTGTTTTCATCATTGTAATAGAATTTATGCATATTTTTACATTTACATAGAATTTTTTGAACTTCTCTATGTCAAAAAGTTTTTTACAAAACTTTTCTCGAATTTCTCGAACTCTTCGAATTAATTCTGATTTTTGAAGGTCAAATTTTGAGGCGAAGTCGAATTTTCGTTCCTTGAATAGTAGCAGGAAATTCACTGTGCAATCTTTTATGGAAGCATTAGCAAGTCAGCCAAGGGAGCAGATGGATATTTAGGTAGATTTCATTTGGAGCATGAAGATTTTGTCAAAAACTAAGATTCTCATGTGGATTGTCAACCTAATTAAACTACAGACAGCAAAAAAGGCTTCCTAACCACAGTCTTAACCCTTCTATCTATCTCATGTGCAGGAATAAAGGAGAGACAACCGGACATCTACTTGTAGAGTGTGATTTGATGCAATTCTTATGCAGAGAATGGAATCAAATCAATACTCCTTTTATTTCCCCTGCAGCTGATAATTTATTTCACATACCGGATGCAAATATCTCTCCAAAAACTCAAGCCATATTAGAAGGTTGTTCTGGCAATTGTTTGGTATGCTCCTTGGGAGGAAAAGAACTCTAGGATATTCTCTAATAAAAGGAAGATAGCAAGGATGTTATGGGAAAGATCAAACAGTCTTTTTGCTATATGGATATTAAATACTAAATTAGGCATAAGCTACTTATTTGGGGATTGGTTATGTAAGGGGGGGTACATTTTACAATCTCTACAAATTTTGCTATATGGATACCTCATCCGGCATTTTGTAGTTCTCTTTTATATAATTAATATATTAGTTTTGTTTCAAAAAAAAAAAAAGTTGTGTTATGACAAGGAATTGGCCTTCGAGGCGTTACGTCCAAGAGTTCGGGCATAGGCGAATATCAAGGAAATTCCTTTCGGTCTGAACGTCAACATAAACAATGGAAGTGTTTTGAAACGCCTAATGATTTATAAGTGTTTGCATGTTTTATGTCTTTGACTTTAATAATGTTTGAGATGTGTTGTACGTGATCCACTGGGCTCTTGAGCTCACCCCACTAATCTATTTTTCAAGTAATCACTTAAGACACTTGTGCTGACAAGTGAAGGAGACAATTTTGTAGTTCAAGTATACCTTTCAATAGTTGAGGTATAGGAGTAAGAGTCCATTTACCATTTTGGTTTGTAGGGCATGGGACTCGCATTTAATTTATGTTTGATTGATTTATTTATTGACAACAGTCATGGGGCCAAGTATTGGTTTATTAATTCATTCAAACTCAGGCTATGGGGTCAGAGTCTTTTATTGTTTATGAGTTTGATTCATATTAGGTCTAGTTGACACACCATCCTTATGTTGAATCATGCATGATATTATTGTCTATGTTTCTGCACTCTAATGTTTTATTGGATACTATAAAGAAGACGAAGACGCCCAGTCAACTGCAATTGTGACAAGATTCAGAAGCCAGGGTGTTACATAAACATACTCATACAGGCCAGTGCATTTAGAGGGAATGCCTTATCTATTGGCTAGTAATAGTGACACAGGCTAGCACATCCTAAGGAATTGGGAAAGACTCATTGTACTGATATGCACAACATGGTTATTTGTGTAACTGATCGTCTTTCATTATATTTCTTTTATTTTATTGACTTTTGATATTTTTAGTAATGCATGTGTAATGAATAGCATGAAACTTATTCATTGTACTTTGTAGATCATCTCATTTCCCGTAATTTTTCAAGTCTTTCAAGATTGAATAAAGGGAAGGGTTTGCCTATGAAGATTCAAAGATTTTCATTTTTGTCAATTTATATATCATGAAAAGTATTTTGAGATTTAGTCATATATAATATTGTTATTTCGAATGGCGTAAATAATATGTAATACCAACTAATATATGTATTATGTCATGGATGGAGGTGATTATGGTTGTAAAACATACTAACATAGATATATGCATGATTTTCTTCCTGGATTAAGATTTTACAAAGTTTATTTGGGAGATTTAGCATGAGATTTATATCGATGGGGAAGACTTTCCAGTCTCTAGGATTGCCTTGGTGGTAGCTTTACACCATGACGGTTGGTTGATTATTGGAGGGTGGCCATCTTTTTTATGGTGAAGCTGCTGGAAAGAAAGGAGCTCTCACATTTTCGATAATTGAGGAAGTGCTTTTGTGGAGGTCGAGGGGGACTATTTATTCTCCGCTTCTCTTTGCGTCAGAGCTATTTAGTTGTTAAGAGGTCTATCTTTGGGTAAGCATCTCTCATAAATCATATTTATTCAATAAAAAAAAAACATAATTGTTTCTGGGCAGAAAAAGAGTGTGAGCTATGGATATGGAAGGAGACCCAATAGGATTTCAATAATTAAAATGTTTGGAGTACTAAAATTCTAATCTGTTCAAGATCTAAATGGCTGGTCTTTAGCATGGCATAAAGAAAAAAAGGAAGAGGTCCTTTTTTTCTTGATCAAGTGTGTAAAGGCAAAGTTTTAATCATACATGAGAGACAATAATCTTACTTAGAGAATAGGGTTCCCTATAGGCAAAAAACCATTATTGCAATGACAAGTGGTTATTTACAAAGGCCATAAGGCTCATAACCAAATGCAACGTGCCTGAATTGTTAAATTAGAGGTTCAAAATAGAGACTTCATAATCTATATGATTCAAGACTAGTAGGATTAGGACAGTAAATTAAATGTAATTTACTACTGTGAATGGATATAGACAAAAATATGTGAAGATGATGAAGATCAAATGCCAATAGATACCACGGAGGGAAAACTTTAGGTATTTTGGCTCTACTATTCATCAGAAGAAATAGGAGTGGATTTGAATCATACAAATAAAATAGGATGGCTCAAGTGGAGAAAAGCTTTGGGATTGTCACATGATGAGTATGTTCCATTGAATTTGAAAGAAAGATTTTACAAGACAATGATTACGCTAGTTTAATATAACTGAAATAGGAAAGAATGATTATTTTTTTGAACAAGAATGTCATACAATAGAAAAATTAATAAATAAATAAAAGGACATTGACAAGCTTAATATAACTGAAATGTGAGTGCCAATACAGATAAGTGGCAAAGCATTACAAGATAAAAATAAAAATGAACATTTTCAAGAAATGGAAAGATTAGCCCCAGTACAGATAAAAGAACAGAGAAATACTTAAAATGGTTTGAACAAATAATAAAACCAAGACCACTAAATCCACCAATTAGAAAAAGTGACCAATTGCCTATTAATAGCAATAATTGGGGAAATAGAAAACTTAAAGTAAAATGGATAGAACTAGTTTTAATATAATCGTTGACTCAAAGCTGGTCAAATAACACATTGAAGTAGAAGAGATGGACTCATATAAGGATTGAATCCAGTGCAAATGGATAAAGCTTTGTTGAACTCAGTTTTACGACCTAATGCAATATGGTCACATCATGCACGTGGAAAATTAAGACATGCACACTAAGGGTATTCACAACCCAGACTCATCTTAGTCCATTGATGAAGAGCACAGCTCTAAGTGCATCATTCCCACATAAGTACTCACAACTATTGCAACATGATTACATCATGTATATGGAAGTCAATGAGAGCTTTACGAAGAATATTTCACAACCTGGACTCATCTTAGTCCATAAATAAAGATCATAGATCTCAGTGCAACATTCCCATAAAAGTATTTGCTACTAAAATGGTTATATCACGAAAAATGGAAGTCAATGAGAGCTTTAAAAAGCCAGAAACTAGTTTTTTCTATATTCCATTTTTCAACACCAAAATAATTACTTCTATGAACTTTTGCATTATTCTTGGAAAGTTGGGAATAAATGACACTGATAATCTAGCTTGAGGAGAAGTGTGAGATAAAATTTGCAAAGTTTGATATATTAATCTTGTTTATTGCCACACTAGTTATGATAGAGTCATGATGCAATACTGCACTTCTCTCACAAATGCATAAATATGAAATAGAGATGAGATGAAACTCATTTTGCTCATATTCTGCACACTCATTTAAAACCAAGTATTTTGATGAAATTTTCTTTTCTTTTTTTTTTTTTATCATTGGTATCAAGGACCCCCTAACCCACTAATCCCAAAGGCTGGACAGAACCCAATATTGCCAGTAGCCACAAATGGCATTTGTTCAAAACTTGGAATGCACTTGAGAATCATAGTCACTATTTCTACAAAATCTGATTTCTGGAAAACAAGCCATTCTGGTGATTTTGTCTTCCAATTTCTGATGCCAAACCAAAAATTTGCACTCCAAAATATACTTACATACTAAAACAAGAAAATCTCAACCGTACAAACAAATTGACTAACTAAATACTTTACTAGGCCAATCTGTTAATATAAGTCTTTGCTCAATAAGCAAAATGAGAAGCATAACAAACTAAAGCCAAAAGACATTGTTGTCTTAATTAAACCCAATCCAACGATTTGTCCTAATTTAGAAATTGGAAATCTCATTTTATTTAAGGATTATAAAGAATGTTGATTTATTCTCTAAAACTAAATGGAATTCTCATTCATAAAAGCAAAAGCATCACTTAACAATTACAATTCCCCAAGGGAACAAAGAGGCCTCAGTATCACTCTAACAAATCATAAAAGAAAATGTAAAAGCATAAACTAAAATGAACACCGAAACAGACAATTCGAACTGGAGTATTAAGTTCTTCATTCTCAAATGTGCTTGATGAGGCAAGGTATATTCGTGTCATAATTCATGTTTTATTGCAGGGAAGACAGACATCAATGAAATATCAAAGTAAACAATTTTAGAAGTCATTCTAAAATAATTATGCTATAGATTTTAGAGAATGTTTCTGCTGAAAATCTTGCGCATATCTTTCTTCAATAAGAAAAATATAAACTTAAATTTAAGATCACAAAATACGACTCCTTATTTTACACACAAATTGACCAGTTCCAAAACAATATGATAATCAAAATGTCGCTTAGTCACAACACACCAATCACCATTTAAGCTAGCTTCTCACCTTCATTCAAGAAATTAAGAATTGAAAAAAAAATGAAGAAAAAAATAACTTTTGCAAGAAGTATCAAACAGAGTACTGTTTCTTTGATATTAATAAAACTTGAAGATCATTTACCTCAACAAAAAGTTTAAGAATTATCTGATACGTTTGGGCTGATGGCTCAGGACCAGAAGATTGCATCCTCCGAAAAACTGCCTCTGCTTTATTGTGTTGACCTCCCCTTCCATATGCTTCCATGAGAGCTGTATAGGATATCACACTAGGAGGATAACCTTTCTTGTTCATATAGCCTAAAACTCTTTCTGCCCTTTTGAAATCACCCAGTTTTCCATATGCCGTAATAAGCATCATGAAGTCCATCTCATTGAAGTCCCACCAATGTTGTGTTCTAAGCCATTCAAGAATCTAAACAAACAATGGAATTACAGCAAAATGAACACCAAAAAACCCAGAGAATATGTGTAAACTGAAATAAGATAAATAAATAAACAAACAAATTTGTCCATTTTTATCCCTACAACAGTTCTTAACAGATAAAATCGGTCATCCAAATTTTATAATTGTCTTTTTCCTGAGAATTGATAGCATAATAATTCCCCATTAGCTGTACAAACCATTCTGTCAATTTTTTTTTATTAAGGCTGCGACTTGTTTGTGACTAGAAAAGTAGAAACAATTCAAAAATTGAAAACTTAAAAAGATATATAATAATGAAAAAAATATGATTTCCAGGAAACTGCTCATTTTCTTTGTAAAGTTTGAAAACCTGCTTTTAGATTTCAACAAACCAACCGTGTTTTTTCTATTTTCAATATTTTGGATACAAAAAAACTATATTTAAATTGTAAACCAAACAAAACCTAGACCTTTATATTTTAGTTGCTCCAGTAACACGTATATTTTCTTAAGTGGCTAGTTTGATAAAAGAATAGCGCAGAAGAAATAAGATCTTCTTAAAGATGACAACATCCTTTTGTTTTAACTTTCTAGAAAGAAAGTGAAAAAAATCTGACATTTGCAATAGTTCAAGAAAGGGTGGGAGAGAGTGAAGCTTTTACTTTACCTCACTGACAAGGTTCCATTTCTTTAGTTGCTTAAACCTCACCAAGGTACCAAGAACCAAGTCTCTAGGAAGAGCTTCACTTTTGGACCGTCGTTCTCTAAGGATTGAGACAGCAGACCCTGCCTCATCAATTTCTGTCATTAATTTCCTCCAATTTTTCTGATCTGCTTCATCAGCTGCATCTTTGAAAACTTCCACTTTTTTCTTCCTTTGCATGAACTTCCTTGGAGCCAACATACCCCGACAAACCACTTCCATCCTTCCATGAAGTTTTACACCAGGAGCTACTTGTTTTACATATACCTTTCCTTTACTACGAGTGAGATTATAACCACAAAAAAACAGGAAAGAAATCAAAACTACTTGTTAGTTCTAGTACGCAAGTCTCGAAAACAAGTGAATTTTTTTCTAAATTGATCAAAATATAGATGTAAGCAATTTCGGACGAGGAAGGAAAAGCACGAAAGAGAGACATTTATTATCATCTTAAAGTCACCAAGAAAGCATTGGGGAGAACATTATAATCTAAATGCTACGATTACCAAACCTAAAGACAACACCTTATACTTCCTTATAATTTACAAAGAAGTTTCCTCAAAAAAATTTTACCTCAATTGCCAACGTGACATCTTCAACAAGCAACAACTAAGCATTCTTTTTTTTTCAAATGTCATGCTTGATATAACTGTGAAATTGCACATTACAACAAAAACATTGTGGAGCATGGTACAAGTACATCTTATCAGTTTTTCAATTCTACAGCAAGAACAGTAAAAGTAAAAAGTCTAGCAAATTATAGTAAGCTTGACAAGCCACTCAAGTATAGGACAATCACTCTCGAATATAAAAGATACTATCCATTTAGCTACTGATATGCACGAATTCTCAAACTGTACAAGCTTTATTAGTCTTCTTCTAAAACACTCTAAGGTTTCTTTCTAACCGAACGGACCAAATCACTTATCTTGAAGAAAAGTCACTAGACGATTAGGAGAGAAGTGATCCTCACAATTGTAATGGTCTTTCAACCTCCCACTCAAAAAATCTTCCCTCTTGTCCCACATTGATTTTGCAAACATGTACTGAAAAAGCAGGTGCTTGATAGACTATCCATCCTACAAACAAATAAGACAACAACAATTGGGAGACACAAAGGAGTCGGGAAGCTTTTTTGCAAGATATCACAATTGCTAATTTTTTTATATCTGTAGTCACTTCAAGATCTCATATGTTTAACTTTAAATGGAATTTAGGCTTTTCAAATGAAGGTGACTAAAGGAAAAGATTGAAAACATTGGTTATCAATTAAGGATTTGAAGCAAACAATCAAGGGACCAAATGAATCTACCAGAAGAGTTCGATGAGAATCTACTTGCCTCAATCTAGAAAAGATAGGCCAAAAGAAGACTCAAGATGATCAAATAAAAGGAACAAAGCACTAGCGCAATTAACGAGATTTGACAGTTGAGAGAGATTTCATGAAGATTTAGAAAGACTACATAGATCAACAACTTAAAATATTGTAGTGACAGGGTGCATGCCTTGTTACATAATCACCTAGATGTTAACAAATCATCAGGAGTTAGTAAAACTACATACATTGAGCTTTCCCAAAGTTCATAATAGATCCGTGTACATTTAGATATGCCAAATTTCAAATAGTATGAAAGTGTCACTTCTCAAACAAAGGATACAAAAGCATACGTGCATTAGTTATTTGGCGTCTCTACAATATAATAAGAATGGCACTCTTAGTGCACAATGCTCCCACCACTTTGAGGTCTGGGGAAGGATGATATATGCAACCTAACCTCCATGTCAAAGAGGTCCATGTCAAGTTCAAATACATGACCTCCAACTTACAGACTCAAACTAGAGCAACTTCAACCATTGCAAGGCTCACCCTTCATCTACAAGGATTTAGTGCCAAAAAGAAATCAGAAAGGCTTCCTCGCTCCAGACAAAGATTGACCCTCGAGTTCTAAGGTAGAAGGGAGCTTAACTGCAAGACCTACGCGGTTAATTATGTTACAATAAAGTTCTTATTCTAATGAAACTGAAAGATTACAATTGTTCATGAAGTACATCAATTCCACAAAATTGGCAGTACTTAGAACAGCAATGGATAAGATTTTGGCATTGCCCATGCATTATCCAACTCTACCAGTATCATTAATCCCTAGTCCAACAAACCATGAACCATCCAACTAAAAACATGCAATGCTTCAATGAAAAATAGAAAATAATAAATAAATAACTAAATACAAATAAAAATATGAAGCAAAAACTAAATAAATAAATAAATATAGATAATACCAACATATTAGCAAGAAGTTCCGACAAAATGCTTCAATTTATCTGAAACCAACTAGAGACAAAAAAATAATCCATTTCAGTCACATAAAAGAAATTAAAACCGATCAGATATAAGTGATAAAATTTGTCAGAAATTTGCAAAAGATAATCAAATATAAGTAACAATCAAAAAAAAAATCTAACCAAGAGAAAACCCAAGTGGGATAATTCAGCAAAAATTACAAGAACAGACTTCAAATAAGCGAAAAATCAAAATGGGTAGCTTGCAAATTACCTTAAATTGGAAGAAAATGACAGTAAAGAATGGTATTGAACTGCTTCCATGCTTGATTTAGTAATTATATAACACTGCCAAGCTCTGAGCTTTTGGGTTCTTCACGACAGTGGCCAAGAAGAATAATATGCTGTGTGTTTTTGCCTTATCAACATCTCTCAGTGACTTCGAAGCTTTTAAACCCAGAACCTCTTCCGAACCGTTAGCGCGAAATGAAGGGCATTGGAAACTTCATTTGGGCAGGGTAGACATATTTGCGAATAGATAAAACCGGGCTCTTTGTGATACTTCCAAGATTTTGAGCCGTTAGTTTTCCTCGAATAACGTGCTGGTACGTAATTCGGACTTTCGGAGCACCTCCGTGGCCACGGAGCTGAGAAACTTTGTTATAAACATGCGGGTATCTTTTTGTCACTAAACAACAATAATTAGAACATTTCTAATATAAAGATGAATTATATCTATAAAAAAATATCACATAATCAATATAAAAATAATATTTATTTTATGTGCTACTTAATAAAAATAAAATCATAAAAATCTCTAATACAACCCTAAATTGTTTTTATGTTGTATGGAATTAGATTTTGCACCAACTTTCTTTTTATTTTTATTTTTTTTGATGTGGTATCCTAATTTGTTATCTATTGCACTCTTTAAAAATAGAGGATCCTGTTCATGACATCTATATTTTTTGTCACATCATCTTTATGATAAAAATAAATTGTTGCAATGAAAACAATTTTTTGGTCTAAGAGCATTTCTAATGGAAAAAAAAAATAGATTGCACCATAAAAAAAGTATTACGTAATTAATGTAAATAGATTATTTATCTTATATAACACTTAATAGTAATAAATTTAAAATTTGTCTTCAATACAACCATGAATTACTCTTATTTTTATGACATTGGGTTTTGTGTACATTTTCTTTTTATTTTTTTGAAATTAAAAAATTAAAATTTTTGATACAACATATTAGTTGACTATCTATTACACTCTTTAAAAATAAAAAGTTACATCTATGGCCTCTATTTTTTTTTTTTGTCACATCATCTTCGCATTGAAAATAGATAGTTGCATAAGAAAAGCTTTTTTTTTGGTCTAATGTCCATCTATCTTACATAGCAACCATATTTTCTCCAATATGTGATTGCATTGTCCAATAAAAAATGGATTGCACCCTAAGAAACGTGTCATGTAATAAATATAGAGAAAATGTTTATCTATATAGTGCTTAATAGTAATAAAACTATAAAATGGTCCTCGATACAACATGCATTACTCTTATCTTTTATGGCATTGGATTTTGTGTCTACTTTGTCTTTATTTTTTTAAGTAAAAAAATAAAATTTATGATGTAAGGTTCTAGTTGACCATCTATTGCACCTTTCAAAAATAGACGGTTATATTTATGGCCTCAATTTTTTTGTTACCTCATCCTTCTAGCGAAAATCAATGGTTGTATTAAAAAATATTTTTTGATATATATATATATATATACATTGGAACTCATGTTTTATTTAATCCATGGTTACATTGAAAATACTCTAATGTCCATTTATACTATATGGTACATATATTTTTTTTTCCCAATCTATGATTACATTGGAGATGCTTTTATAAGTCATGCAAAAATTGGTATTATATATCTCAAGATTTAATATTCAGTTATCCAATAATTATGAATGTTATAGTTGTATAAAATTACTACTTAAATAGTCTATTTTGTACTTAATATTACACCATTCACAAAATGTAAATAAATATAGTTCTTGAGTTATGTACCATCCCCATTTACGTTTATTATTTTAGTAAAATACTATATATTAAGAGAGCAATTGAATATACTACGCATTTTAGTGTTCCTATTGCACCTCAAAAAATATTTTTTTTCTAAAGTACACTTATATGATTTGACTAAACTATACCTTCAAATTAATTAAATTATCAATCAACATTGTCTTTCCTAAATTTTCCCTGAAAATATATATTTAAAAAAAAAAAGACATTGGCACTATTCTTCATCTTGATCCTATAAACTTTAAACCTTTATCTTGATTAAATAAACTGTAACCTCTTTATGTGTTTTTAATAGTTTCCTTTAAGTGTATTAAAAACCTCCAAGCAATCAAATCAATAAAATAAATAATAGTCTTTACAATACAAAAAAAATAGATTTTTAGAATTTATAATATTAAAAAAAAAAGAGAATGAAATCGACAAAATAATTAGAAGCGTGTTGTTCAAGCTTTGAAAAAATAATAATAAATAACAACCTTTTTAATGTGCATAGAGAATGGATTTTAGAACTTAAAATGTTTGAGTTAAAAATAATAAATAAATATGAGATTTGTGAAAAAAATAAATGAGTTAAAATTGTAACATGCTGGCCTCAGGTTCGGACTCCCCGGAATGGAGATCATTGGGTTACCATCTCCTGAAGACCGAAATGCTACCTTTTCTACAAATTTTGCTATCTCTCAAACAAAATAAGTGAGAAATTTTTTAAAATAGTGAGCCCATATTGATCAACTTTTGGTTAAATATTTCCTATGAAGATACTCATAATAATATTCAAGAAAATATCAGATCCAGCAAAATATTTCATTAGTGTTATATTGTCAAAATAGGAAAATAAAGCCCAACTATAAATACAACATCAAAATATGAAAATACAGTCTGATTACATTTCCTTCATTAAACAAAATGAAGAGCAACGGTTCCACGGCGTAATTACGTCAAAGTCATTTTGATACAACATTTCAAAAGGCAGTTATAGACCTTTCCTTTAACATTTCCACTGCCAGAAAGTAGTCACTATACATTAGACCTATGAAAAACCTGAAAAATGAAATGGTTGGGTGAGCTCAAAAGCCTAGTGAGTCAATGCTTCACATCTCTAGCATTATACAAGATCAAACTTAAGACATACACACACTTTCAAACATTAGGCGTTTCAAGCATTCAATTGTTTGTTGTAACCTAAACCAAAAGAGTTGATTAGACTTCCAATATTCCCTCGTGATCAGGATGGAAAATAAATGTATGCAATTTGGCTAGAATCAAGAAATCAAAAACATCAACATACAAAGATAAAAAACGCTCTACAGCCAATTAGTTATTCCCATGCACGCCCTTGCGACTGGTACATGTGAATCACAGTCTAAGGAACAGTAATGCTATGCAGCCAATTACTAAGGTAACGCTCTGCAGCCAGTTACCGAATCCCGAAGACAAACCAAGTGTCGAGCATAGTCAAAGGAAAGAAATGCCTAGCGACCAATTTCTTTTGTTCCAAAGACCTCACAGTCAAAGGTAAGGAATGTTATGCAGCCAATTCCTTATTATTCCCAAGACAATGAAATTGTCATCAACACTAAGGGTCAAGAATATTTACGTTGCTTTGCATCCTATCGTACAGATGTGTGGGATTTTTATTTAGCTATTAATCTTAGTTTAGTGTAACACTATCGTTCATTCAAGCTCATGACATTTAATCAACCTAATATCAGAAATAAGTCAATGAAATATCACAGGAGTGGTACATCTTAGTCAAGATCATACACAACAATAGATCATTCGGCACTATCAATAATTGCAAACAACCAATTCAATTTCAGTCAATATCAAGCATGCATACAACATATATCTTGTATTAGCAACCATCATGTCTCGTGCATGATTCCTGCATAATACTAAAGAATAAAGATATCCCTCTCATTTGAGTGTTTTAGGATTCCTTTCAGCTTTATTATCAAAATGGATTGTCCTTAAGATGCACTTGACAGTCACTCAACCAAAACCTGAGATTTTTACCTTAGTGTTTTAAATGTCTCACCACATGTTTTCTACAATTAACACCATTCACAACCAATTTGAAATGACTTAACAACTCAATTTTCAAATAAAAATAACTTCAATATCTCAATTGGTTTCACCTTCCCTCATGCATTCTCAGAGCATAAAATCTAAATTTTGAAATTAAGCAAGTGAAAGCTGAAATAGTAAATTAGTAGAGATACTCAATTTATTACCTTTAATCTTTAGTTTTTGGCTAAACTTGCTTAAGAGTACTTCTTCTAGCTTCCCAAAATTGTTTCTCCATCGTTTGGAATGAATTGAAAGTGAAAATAATGAGTTTAAGTTGGTCATTCTATTTACATGTCATGTATGGATCACGGTCGGCAAGTGAGGACCTCGGTCGGTGGTCAATTTTTTTCAAAATTTTTAGTTTTCTCGATTGTGGACCGTGGTCGGCCATTTATGGACCGCGGTCGGCAGTATGACCCCACTATCATTAAGTTGTTGTCCTTCACGATTACCATAGTCGGACCGCAATCTTTCGAGCCTTTTTCCTATTTTTCATTATTTTTGAGTTTCTAAGCCATTAAACTATTTTATATAATTTTATTTTCATTTAATATACACATGGACATTCAAAACATATTTTCTTTCAAAATTTTTCGTATTTAATTGAAATTCTTAAATTTATTTTCTATGTAAACGCATTACAATGTTTTGGATTATTACAATTTACCCTCCTTTAAAGAAATTTTGCCCTCGAAATTTAAATAAAATATACCTGCCCAATGTGTTATGTCAAGAATTCCTAGAAAACAGTTCTGGGTACTTCTTCTATATCTCACTCTCTAATTCCTAGGTAGTTTCTTCCAAATTATGATGTTTCTATAGAACTTTGACTGATGGAATGTCTTTAGTTCTAAGGCTTTGCACCTTACGATCCAAGACCTGAATAGCTGGTTCTTCGTAAGTTGCATCACCTTGAAGTACGATATCTTGCCTTTGAATGATATATGAAGGATCTAGCTCGTACTTTCGAAGCATCGAGACATGGATCACATTGTGGATTGTAGATAATCGATTCGGAAGATCCAATTTGTACGCACATTCACCAATCCATTTGAGTATTTCAAACGGACCAATGAATCTAGGGGCTAGCTTACCCTTGGCTCCAAACCTTCTGATTCCCTTCTGTGGACTTATCTTCAGAAACACTTTGTTTCTTGGTTGGAACTCTAAGGGCTTTCTTATTCTGTTTGCGTAGCTTTTCTATCTGCTCTGTGCAGTCACTAGCCTCTTCTAGATCTTCTTGATTTGTGAGTTCATCTCTTCATTCATATCAGGTCCAGTGAGCATATGATCTTCCAGTTCTGCCCAACAGGATGGTGATCTACAGGGTCTCCCATAGAGCGCTTCAAATAGGGCCATTCTAATGCTCGCCTAATAGATATTGTTGTGGGCGAACTCTGCTAAATGTAAGTATCTGCTCCAATTGCCCTTAAAAACGCTCTCAGCATATCTTTTAACACCTGTATAACCCTTTCAGATTGTCCATCTATTTGTGGGTGAAATGTCGTGCTCATAGTGATCCTACTTACCAGTTCCTTTGTAAACTCTACCAGGATTGAGATGTGAATCTGGCATCTCGGTCTGATACAATTGTCTTTGGGATTCCATGTAGTCTCACTATTTCCCTAATATATAGTTCACCCAACTTATTCACTGGATCAGTAGATTGCATAGGCAAAAAATGGGCTACCTTCATCAATCGATCTACTATCACCCAAACGGTGTCTTCACTTTTCTGATTTTTCGAAAGGGCACTCACAAAATCTATGGCGATATTATCCCACTTCCATTCTGGTATTGGAAGCGGTTACAATAAGCCAGATTGCTTCTTATGCTCAGCCTTCACTTGTTGGCACGTAAGACATCAAGAGACATACTTTGCGATGTCTTTCTTCATACCTTTCCACCAATAAGTCTTCCTCAAATTCTGATACATTTTATCACCACCCGGATATAATGTGTACTTGGTTAAGTGTGTTTCATCCAGTATGGTGCCCTTGATCTCTCCTGTACTTGGTATACATAGCCTATTTTCTAACCTCAATGTACCATCTGCATCAATTCTGAAGTCTGTATGTTTACTTTGCCTAACCCCGTTAATCAGATTTGCCATCCACTTATCATTCTTTTGCTCCTCTCTGATTTGGTGTATAATATCTGATTGGCTAATTATCGCATATAGATATGCTTGTTTTTCATCAGTGGCTATACCTAGGTTATATGTACTATTCAGCTGATATATTTGTGCCCTTTCTTCATCCTTTCGGCTAAACTTTCTACTAAGTGCATCTGCTACTACGTTAGCCTTACCAAGATAATAATGTAGTTGAAATTCATAGTCTTTCCAAAACTCTAACCATATTCTTTGTCGTAGATTGAGTTCCATCTGGGTATAAATATATTTAAGGCTTTTATGATCTGAGTACATGTCAAAATTCTCTCCATAAAGACAATGCCTCCAAATCTTTAATGTGAACACGATTGCTGCAAGCTCCAGATCGTGTGTGGGATAATTTTGCTCATGTGGCTTTAACTGTCGGGAAGCATATGCCATAGGCTGTCCTTCTTGCATCAGTACTGCACCAAAACCATTCAACGATGCATCAGTATAGAGGGTGTATCTTACTCCTTGTGTATGAGTAATCAAGACTGGTGCTATTCTCAATCTCCTTTTCAATTCATGGAATGACTCCTCGCACTGATCATCCCAAATGAACTTTTCTCCTTTCCTGGTCAATTTTGTCAGTGGACTAGCTATTTTAGAGAAATCCTTAATAAATCTACGGTAGTACCCAACCAATCCAAGAAAACTTTTGATCTCAGTTAATGTTGTTGGTTGTTTTCAATTAGCTACCGCTTCCACTTTCTCTGGATCCATTGATATACCTTTTGTCGAGACAACATGACCAAGAAATTTCACTTTCTGCATCCAAAATTCACATTTGCTGAATTTGGCGTACAGTTTATTC
>JAJIYU010010605.1:0-15938 GCA_030144865.1 Tinospora cordifolia | reverse complement strand
TGTCCCAGTTTCTTTTTGGTTTTCTCCTTTTCCTTGAGGTTGGTCATTGTTGTACTATTCTAAACGATTAAGTATGTATTTTGGACAAACTTATGTAAATGAAATGCTTTCATTTGAATTATTGCTTACTTTGGTTTTAATGATTCCAATTATTCTGATATCGTCCCATCACATGAGGGTTGCAAAGATGGCTTAACAGTGGTTGGGCGAACTCGTATTGGTGAAAGAGTTTCGTCAGGCCGCTGTGCCGGTCGGGCCGCCCTTGGCTCTGGGAAGGGGTCCCGACAAGATCACTAGATTTGGATGAGAAACGAAAGAGATTTAAGGTCTGGAAGGTGGGAGCAAGAGCTGGAAGTTTGGACTTAGGCAAAAATCTGGGCTTTTGTTGCATGAGAAGCTGCTTGCATGGCATGAGAATAGGGCACGTGGCCACCCATATGGCCTCCAACTCTTCATGTTGAATGTCCAGTTGGCACTTACTATTGGCTTGCTCAAAATCAGGGATCATCAAACCATGGGAAACCATGGATTCCCATAGTTTTTGGGTGAAAAATACCTCAAAAAAATGCAGAAATTTGCCAAAAATACCCCAAAAATCATAGGAAGAAGAAAAAGAAGGCGCTTGGGCCGCCAGGCGTCCTGGGCCAGCCCAGGCGCTAAACGCGCCTAGGCTCGGCCTTCTTGGGCCGAGTCCGCCCGGGGCAGAGGCCCGTGCCTCTTGCGCGACCAGGTCGGGCCGTAGGCCCGACCCGAAATCAGTCTGCACGGGCCGAATTCAGCTCGTGCGCCGATTTTTTTATTTTTATTATTATTATTATTATTTTCTCTCCCCCTTATACATACATACATATATATATATATATATATAAAATCCTAATACTTTCATGTGTTTTCTCCTTAAAATTTCATTTTTCTCGAATTATTTCTATTTTCTTTAATAATTAATCTGAAATTAGAAAAAATTGGGAAAAATTTTATATTTTCTCATTAAAATTTCAGAAAATATATGGAGTACATAAATGTCGGATCCGTCAATCCGATGTCAAAAAATGTGGGTCATCACAAATTGTTGCTATTTTTTTAATTCTTTTAATTCTTTTTTTGTTAAAGTGTCTTTTTATTTATTTTTCTGAATTATTGTTGACATGATCTTGTTACTAAGCATATTCATCAGTCTGAGTAAACATGATCTATTTCTTTGATAATAGACAATATATATATATATATATATATATATATATATATATATATATATATATATATATATTGAAAGACAATTGCCCAAAACAATAAAAACATTAATCAAGACGAGATCGAGACTCAGAAAAATGATTTATTTTACCTTTATTCTTGCTATTTTAATATCAATTTTTTCTTATAAAAACAAAAATAAAAATAATAACTTGTTGCTAAAAACAATATCTTAGCAACAAAAAAAAAAGTTTGTTACTCTTATTAATGAATTTTCTTATAAAAATTTGTAAAAAGATACTATATTGTTAGTAAAACTGGTATTTAGCAACCAAAATTATTTATTCCTTAAAACTTTTGTTGCTAATAACTTGTTGCTAAAATAACATTAATCATTTTTTTTGCAACAAAAAATTATTATTTGTTGCTAAGAGTAATATTTTGAAATAAAAAGTTTGTTGCTGTTTTGATTAATTAGTTTTTTGCTAAAAATTACTACAAAAGTAATATTCTCAAGTAGTATATGCAATAAAAATAATATATTATTGGTAAAAGTGATATTTAGCAACAAAAATTCATTTATTGCTAAAAAAAACTATTGCCAAATACTAAAATTGTTGTAGTGACTCTAAAACAAATGTTCATTGCATAAGACATATACATGACACCATTTTCCTCATAGACATAGGATGTACCTTTAGATTACCATGATGACTCTAAGTTTTTCCTTGATGAGTAATTATAAACATCTTTACATAAGTTTTAAAAAAAGCAACTCTAATCCTAAGTTTGTTCCTAAAGTTTTGTCTCAAAATTATAATTATTGCATGTTGGCCATACTGAAAGTGCGTGAATGGATGATTCTAATTTTTGCATTTTTGGATTTCATTTTACTTTTCCCGGTGACTTATCCATTATCAATTTACTTTCAAAAATTAAGAGCATATGATGAATTTCATTACATTATGTCAACAGTAAGTTATCTTTATTAAAACTACAGGCGACATGGGCAAGATTTATGCTCTTAACATCAACAGACTTTGATCTTTAACAACAAAACAACACTACGCTTCATGAAACTATTGCATTCTTTTGTTCCAACGCTTGATTATATTATTTTTTTATGTAGGTACTAGTCCAACTTCATATATTTGGTAATTGTGGTAATATAAGTTATGTATATTTGAGTTTTTATCTTCTATTATAATGAGTTTTTTTCTTCCTTTTGAGTAAATTGCCTCTAAGAGATGATACTTATTGGACATACTTTCAAAGAAAGGAAGCCACTTTGATAAGAAAATCTGAAAGTTTTACAAATCAGTCCATATGATCAAATACTTTAAAAATGTTTTGTACATGTGTTAGTTATAGAGGTTTTGTGTCCAAATAATTATATTGGGTCCTGTGTGACGAGACATATTACATATGTGTGTGTATTTGGTTTCATATTGGCTTTAATTGTGAGGAACAGTCATGTCTAAAAATTGAATTAGAAGGCTAGTGCCGGTAGGAGAGTTGTAGATGTCGCGTGCTTTTTAAGGTATTTACACACTACGTTCTTCAACAACAATCTCATCACTAATCTCGTGCTAGGTCATGAGCTTGGCTTTTTTCTTTTCTTTTTTTTTTTTTTTTTTTTGGAAAAAGCTCAGATTTAGTTTGATTTGGTTCTTATTTTTATTCATTTTTGGTCTGGAAAATTTAATTTGTTATGATTTATATATATTTGTGTTTGTAGTGCAATTTAATTCGCTTTTTTTATAATTAGTTTTCAATGTGGATTTGGATATTGACATCCTACTTTATATATTTGAACCTTATATAAAAAAAATATCATTTGCATGAGCAAACACACAGACAACAAAGTGTTAATTTTTAAATGATAGTGTAAAGTTAAAGTCTTAAACACATTTTGTTGTTTGTGAAAAGCATATTATGCATCATTCTTATTAAATTTGCTCATATATATATATATATTACTTTTTATGTGATATGTAGGAAACTAGCAACAGCCAACAAGTGGACACAAATGATTTTCAAGTAGGGGTATGAAATATACGTTCAAATTTGTTTGACTATTTAGCATATCAAATTATCATTACTTTTGCCGAAGTTGGCTATTAAGACATATATTTTTAGATTGTCGAACCTCATATATAAGAAGTATAAATGTAGATCAAGTGTAAAATTGACAAATGGTCAATTTTTCAAAGAGAATATAAAGGTAAAGTTCTGTCATTTATTTATTTATTTTTTTTGCAAAAACTTGTTATGCATCAATTATATCATTTTTGCTGCTAATACATTTTTAGGTGATACATAGGATGGTGAGAAAAGCAAACAAGCAGAGACAATAATGCTCCAATAAGACATGAAACTATTTTTTATTGTACAAAGGACTATAAATTAGTATGATTGAGTAATGATGACAATTTCTTTTCCCTAATATGTAGGACAATAAAGGCAAGTTGTTGAGTTGGGTGAGCACAAAAAAAAGTTGCTGAGACTGAAATTGAATCAAAAAGTGCAAAAGTCTTTGTGAATTTCATTCTACTAGGTCAAGATTGTTAAAAAAATATATGGAAAAAAATGTAATGGTAAAAAATACAGTCATTATAGAAGTAGCAATCTGATGCATATTTTGGAGCACACTTTAAGTAGTACCATAACATGACTTTCTAAGAACATTTGTGTAATTTGAAACTTTATTTAAAAATAATTTTTAAATTTGGAATATGTCCAATCTATGCTGTTTTGTTCATTTTTTTTCCATGTTTATGTAGAAATAAACATAAGCTGTTTATTAGTTGTTAGAAGTATATTTATAATGAACAGAAACTATTTATTAGTTGTTTATGTTCATGTTTATGCTTATTAGTTGTTAGAAGTATATTTTTAAATAACATGCAAAAGCCATAGTTAATAGGAGAAAAATACATTGATAAATAGTTTTTTGTAATGAACATAAACTGTGGTAAAAAAGATTAATTTTTAACCATAATCAATCAGAGTCTATTGCCCATGGTAGATTGATATCAAACACGTGCAATGCCCCGTGGTTAAAAAAGCCATTTCTTGCAATGTCTTTTCAGCATTTGCTATCTCAGGAGCCATTTAACAAGCTAGAACTCCCATTTTAGTTTAGTTCATGCTTTCTAGGATGATATTTAGGTGTGAAACAATAATCTTGAAGAACTCAAGCCATTCTTTGCAGCCTCATATCAAACTCTTTCAGTCAAGTAATTAAAATCATGTAGAAGGCTAGTTATTCTCATGCATCTTCAATGCCTAGACACATAAGCTAATATACTGCTGTCTTTTGCATTAATATAAATCAAAGATTGAATGTTATATATAAAGTTTGTTTCTCATGAAAGGAAAATTTTATCTAAATCACAAGCCAAACAAGGCCATAAACTTTTCTATCCTCTCAAAACCCTTATATAACAAATGCACGTTGCTTGGCATATACAAAATTTTGCAACCTCATATTACATAATGGTTGAAGGTTTATTTTCACATTTTTTTTCATAATAATGTTTAATTGAACTTTAAAATAATTCCCCTTAGGATATTGTAAAATTGAGTTAAAAAAATTACATTGAGTACTAATGGTTAAGTGAGTATTTTAAATGCTGAAAGTAGATTAAAAATTCTAAAATCTTGAAGTCTTTTACATTTTTTTAAATCAAAATTCCAAACAGTTCATATAAATAAAATGCTGAAACAGTTGTCCAAAACTCAAACTGGATGGGCCCTTGATTGGGCAAACACCTGGACGGAGACTATTACGAGATTGAGCTCATAATCTATATATAAGGATGATCATCTATATATAAGTCAACTAGAATGGATGGCTTAAAGTTTAGGTGAACTTTTGCTTTGATATGCTAGCTTTTTCTTCAATTTTCTGTTTTTCTTTTCATTTTTTTGAAAGTAGGAAAAGTACATATTGATTTAATTGATTTGAATGTTCTGGATGCTAATAAAATATTAACTAGTTAATCCTATTTCTGGTTGTGACACCGATATATCATTAATTATATTAACTAAACATTGTAGGTTTAGAATGATAATAAAATAGTTGCCCATTTCTCAAATTCAATCAATAGATTTAATTTTTTAGCAGACTAATTCTCCTATTAAAATAAATAGTTAAAAATATAGGTGGTTTAATTTTGGTGATTAGCTCGACATAAATTATGTGTTGTCCTAAGCTAAAACACAAAAAATATCTGACCATGTCATATAATAAAAGGCCTATTTCAAAGAAAAAAGAAAACTTTTTGTGACTTGTTTGCATAGAGGCTTGATGGTTCAAGTTAAGGTTAGATAAACTTGCAAACTCATAAGAAGAATGATGTCTTAAACATGTGAGGTAAAATTAATTTCAAGGGTGATTATTCAATTTATTAATAAATTATGGCAATAAAATAAATCTTTTTAAAGGAAAGAACCTATACATGATGAATTTTTGGCATTAAATAAATTATAAAAATGGCTTTATTGTGAGTGGTCCTGATACGGATATTATAATAAGGATAATATATGTACGCAATCAAATAGGTATGAAAGGGGACTAAATAGTTGATTGTCATGTGTCGAAAGAATAAGTTTATATTAAGTGTCCAACTTTCTATTTTTTGAGGCCAACTTGTTCTTGGAGGGTGTATCTACACTAAATTTTATATTTATCTACTCTGATATGTTTTTTGGATTAGTACACATTTTTTTTTAATTTTGGATATTTATACTATAGAACATTATTATGTTACTAGTATAGTTGCTGACATGACACATCATATTTTTTTCAAATTGAAAATTGTAGAAAGTAAAAGATAAATATGTTTTTTGGTAGTTAGTGGTCTTTGGACAAGAAATAACTTAAATTGTAATATAGTTAAAAATACTTATTTTTCTAATTTATACTCTAATAATTTAAAAATGAAGAAGGGTATATTTGGTTGTTGAGTTGTAAAGTGTGAATATCATCATCAAGAAGTATTCTGTTTATAAATAATATAAATTTATCTACGTTCAATTACCTATTTATCCAAACTAATTCTGTAATAATTAAAAATTGAAGAAGAGCATTTTCATAATTTCATAAAATTTATGTTTTTCAGCCCTAAAGTCTAAAACGGATGTTATTAATTAATCTAAACTTCATAGTTTTTCCACCTTAATATATTTTTGGACTAGTAGGCTTTTTTCAGTTCTTGAAGTTTATATATATGAATATTTTAATGTAATCAACCTTTGGTAGGACAACTAGATAGACAAAAAAAAAAAAATGAAATCTTTTGAAATGTACTTCTTTTATTGATTACTTATTTATTTTAAGAGTGTCAAAGTGATACATTTTCTCTTGAAGTATGAACATTAATTAATTTGCACAATTTACAATGTTACTCTTTAGTGATTAATATGATTTGAGGAAAAAGCACTGGTGTATTGCATAGCGTTTCCACATATTGTTAGTGTTCTATGTTATCTTCCATTTCCTGATTTTCAATACACTTCAAAATCAGAAAATTCATTATTAGTTGTAAAAAAGATTAGAATATCTCACTTGAACAAATGTGAAAAGCTAATTGTTAATTGTGGAGAGCTTGCACTAAAATTTTTTGGAAAAAGCTTAATCAATATACTTTTTAGACATTTATAATTTGTTGATTTTACCTATTAAAGTTGATGGGTCACCTCAAGTTACCCATCAATACATAATTTGAAGTAATCTAAAATATTTCTTATGTGCATTAGTGACGAAGTGTATTCTAAAAGTATATAAAAATATATTACTCAAGTAACTGTTCTCTGAAAAAAATATAAAAACATACGCTTGATTAAGTAGCCATTAAAAATGTATAGCAATATGAATTAATAGATTGTCTTACAGGCCGGATTACTAATCAAATTCTTCTTCTTGCTTTTAGTACACCAATCAAGCAACTTGTGCCACCAACCCCTATTAGTTTATTACCCCTGTACGACTATCTTTGCCATTGGCATGAAAAAGTTTTTTTTAAAAATTAGAACTACATTTACAATATTAATTGTTATGCACTGCTGTGGCTTAGAAGTCTTGTCTTTGCTACAATTAATTATTACGCATCTCTCTCTCTCTCTCTCTCTCTCTCTCTCTCTCTCTCTCTTATATATATATATATATATATATATATATATATATGTATGTATGTATGTATCAAAAGAAGGCATACGCATATAAGCAAGAGGCTAAGGCAACGTTTTAGCTAAATCCAGCTTTATCTTAAGCAGTACTCAAATATTTAGTAGGCTAAGTTTTTGTTAAAGAACACAGGCTGATATATAGATCAGATATTGTTACAAGGCAATAATGGAGGTGAAAAGTTTCTCTTGCTTTGCCCCGGCCAACTACTAGTTCTGAATGATGTCCCTTTTTCAAAACAAAAAGCTAGCAATTTAAAGGGACCGACTTTCATGTTGAGGAGAATATGCATGGATCTCTTGCTACTCCAACGCTTGAATAGTTTTCTCTTTTAGCACCATCAAGCACTACTCATCATACCCACTTTTTTTTTTTTTTTTTTTTTCTTTTCCTCTCTATAGAGCAAAGTTCCCAAACGATATTTTAATCTTTCCTTCTCACATAACTCCAACCCCACTTTATTGTGATCATCTTTAATTTTTTCCCATTGATGCAAAGCATGTTTAATTTATTTATAACCTTTGCATGGGAATATATCACATCCACTCATTAATAGATGAAGACGAACAGATGGCTTGAACAGTACCAACCCCTAAGAAATCCCTTGTTTGCTCTCCAATATCATCTTTCTGAGTCTGGTTGATCTGAAGCTTTGCAGTACTAATAGGAGGCGTTATAATTTTCAGATTATTCAGTCCTGAGTCATTCTCATGATGATGATGGTCAGTGCTTCCCATACTTGTGAAGAATGTTGAGTTTGAACCAAACAATAAGTGATTGTTATACTTATTATTGTTGCCCTTGAAGTTGCTGCACCCAAAGGACAATGGTTCAGTAGCACAGGCTGAAGAAGTTGCACCAATTTGAGCAGCTTTTTGCAACAAAGCTGTTGCTGACATGTTTGCTGCTGTTGCTGATGATGATGAAGAATGTAAATGTTGGGCAGTGCTATATAAGGAAGGAGCAGTATTAATTGCAGGGTGATCAGACCCTCCTTTGTTTTCTGCATGTAATGAGCTGCTGCTGCTTGAGATCAGTAATTGATGATCACCATGAGCATGAATGGTTGATGATGATGATGATGAAAGCTGCTGCTGATGCTGCTTGCCTCCAAATACCCAATTTAGTTGTTGTTGATGATGATTTGAAGTACAAGACTCAAATGGATCAGAGTACAATGAACCAATCTGATGTAATTCTTGGAGGCTATTAGTAGTAGTACTGCTCATTAAAGGATCAGTATTACTAGCTGATTGGTTCATCCACAGAGAGAAAGTAGTACTAGTTTGATGGTTTGCATTATTGCTGTTGGGAATAGATGATGAGATCGGAAGCTTAAAGATAGAAGAGAAATGTTGCAGCATATTAGGTGGCAGTGAAGAAGTTCCCACTAGATGATGATAATTGATCATATGAGCTGTGTTTCCCATCAAGTCATTAGATACTGCTGTAACACGAGCTGTTTCTTCTGCCAAGGCATCACAGAAGGCCCTG
This sequence comes from Tinospora cordifolia, assembly GCA_030144865.1. NCBI lineage: Eukaryota > Viridiplantae > Streptophyta > Magnoliopsida > Ranunculales > Menispermaceae > Tinospora > Tinospora cordifolia. The sequence goes on along the minus strand of JAJIYU010010605.1, from coordinate 7,063 downwards.
TGAGTGATGAAACTATCTCTCCTGTTACACGCAGCAATTTTAATGAACTTAATCATATGTATATAAATTGAGATGTATAAGAGACATATGAGAGTGAAAAAAGTTATGAAATTAAATATAGCAGGAATGCTAAAACGACCAAAATATACTTATGTGGATTAACACTAATTATTTTTCAGGTACTTCATAATTATTATATCTAGAAAAGAACTCAAACTGATGATTATATATGTGATATTGGTCTGGAAAAGATCAAGTGTGCAGTACTAAAGATATATAACTAAATGCATGGGAATCAACTTAATTACTTGGCCTTCTGGCTGATCCATTTGACTTCCCTAATTAAGCCGCGTTTCCCTCTCCTTTTTACTCATAAATAGCCAAATGAAGATGTATACATATAGGAAAAAGAGAGCTAGGGCATTTAATTAGCATGATAAATGTCTTCTTAAGAATTATATTATGTATATATAAATATAGATCAGATATAAGATTAATTAATAAAAAATACAGAAATTAATCATAAATTGTGAAAATAATTTTGCAAATTTATATAAATATCTAAGCTGATATACCTAGAAAATAGTGTGCCACAATCACATCTGTACTCTCTAGTGCCACAGGTTTTCGAATGGGCCTTCCAATCAGACTGAACTGCGTAGCGTTTGGAGCACTTATCACACTTCCATTTCTTTTCTCCATGTTTTCTACAAAAGTGCTTCTTAATACCAGTAAGATCACCAAGAGCCCTAGAAGGATGGTGATGAACACAACTCTTTTCCGGGCAAACGTAAACGCGCTTTCTTGGTTCCTTGCTAGTTCTTTGCCTTAGTTTCCATGGAAGATTATGCCCTCGCCGATGGAGCTGAAGATTTTGATCTCTTTGGAAACCTTTTCCACATATCTCACACAAGAATCTGTTGGTAGCCATGAGAGTCTTTGGAGATAAAGCAATAACTTCAGCTTCAGGATCTGTACATGGGGAATTGCCCATCAACTAATACAGCATAAAAATTGATAAATTCGATAGATATAGCAACTATCAATAAAACTATCAAATCTGGCAAATTCATAGGAAAAATAAGATTTAAAATCAAAATAGATCCACTGATGCTTAAAAAAAAGGAAAAAAATTAAGATTTAATTGCCTGGAGTTCCTGGTAGATTTCTTTTCTTCTTTGTGATGGTAGGATTGATATTTGATCCAGCAATTGGGTTTTGACAAGTAGCACTGATGAAAGCATTTGTAACTTCATGGTCTCCTGCAATATTCTCCATCATCATCGTAACTTTCTTCTCTACAGATTAAATCTAGCTATAGGCCACAAGTCCTTAAGAGGAAAGAAAGAAGGAAAGAAGAAGAACAAGAAGAATAAACAGCTTATGAAAAATCCTAAAAGGGGAGGAAGATCTAGATCAGAACTGAAGATTGCAATAATATGAGGGAGGAAATTCAAGAGCAGCTATTGGGTACCTTATATATTTCTATAGTTTCTTTCATGGTTCTCACAAAATGTTATAAGACCTAAGAAATGATTCAAGTTTATAAAATTGTGTAGCCTTTGTGTACTGTGCAGTAGTAGTGTCTTTAAAAAATTAATATATAAATGAGAGAGGTTTTGTGAAAAGTTAAAAGATGGGAGGGTGGGCAAAGGTGGATGGTGATACAATTGATGATAATGAGGTTGCATGATTAATAAAGCAACTTTCTCTCTTTCTCTCTCTCTCTCTCTCTCTCTCTCTCTCTCTCTCTCTCTCTCTCTCTCTCTTTCTACATGCCTTTTCAAATAGAATGATTATCCCATAATTTGCTTTGTTTGCTATTCTCTAGCTATCTTTTCGTTTTTCCAGTTTTAGCCCCATAATCTCCTTGGCCTATAACTACATAATATTATCCAATAAAAAGTATGAACGAAGTGACAAGTAACTATAGCCCTATTTCTAGTACTATATAGGGAACTTAACTGTAGGGTTTGCTAAGTTTGTAAATAAAAAGCCGGGGGAAAAGACAGCGTAGTACTACATCTTGCAGACGCTACACTAAAATCAATAACAGGCGCCAAATTAAGTTCAGCTTTTGGCTAAGTGCACTGCCCTCTTTCTGTATAATACATCTTGACTTTTGTGAAGAGCTAAACCTTACTCTACTACGAAGAAATTGTGTCTATATGATCTTGCGGATCGAAATTCTTAGTTACGTGCGATCTAAATTTCTCATAGTACAATTACACTTAAACGATGACAAGTGCTGCATTTCAACTCAGAATAGCCTATTCTACCATACTAGAGTTTTTAATGTCAAGTAATTATAAATACTACTGCCATTTTGACTCCATATACACAAATGGGAAAAGCTATATATAAGTCCCCTGGACACGTTATTATATCTTTAATCACATATTCCAGTGAAATCAATACTTCACCAACTTTAGGGTAGACCAGAGGAAGATGACGCTGTCGCAGTAGCCTAATAAGTAGACCTTGACTTTTAAAATTTCTTACTAAGAATCCACAAGTTGAGGAGGAAGATGAGGAGGCACTGATGTTAGAAGCCCCTCGAATGGAAAATGCCATGTGATCTATAATTAATTTCCATCCATATATTTTGGGATTTGTCAATGGGAATAATTAATTCTCTCAGCAAATTTCCTCACCTTTGCTATATATACATTTGTATCTTAATTAATCCATGCGTATATATATATATATATATATATAACAACAGTTCAGAAATAAATATTGTAATCATACATGTAATTAAAATTTTGAGAGTGTTTTCTTTTATTCTTTTTTTTCTTTTTTTTTTTATGTTGAAACTACATGCGAGCCATGCACGTGCCCAATTGTCGAGGTCGAAAATCCAAAGGAAACGAGACATGGAAACAATTAGACAAACACAAACACGCATAAAAGGGAATAATCGTCCCCATGACTATGACATCTCTGCTACGTTCATATGACCAATCTATGACGAGCCGCTTTCACCCTGCTCCATCCACCTATCTCTTTGATTTCAACCCCAGATCTTGGTTTTCAATTAATTCAATCTATATATGTAAAGGTAAAATAACTGCTAGCATTTAAAATGTCTGGTTGGTTTTAGTGAGGTAATTTGGTGTATATAATAATAATAATAATAATAATAATAATAGTTCATTAATTGGTTTATTTTAAAAAACAAGAGTAAGGAAAAACAAAATCTTAATTTTGTGTGATTGGTTGGTCAAACCTACTAATTGACTCCAGGAATCATCCATGCAATGATTTGCCACATTGACTTAGACAAACACTCTAACATGATCCGTGTGTTTGTGCGGTACTGCCTCTTTTTCTTCATAGCTAGCTTTCAACCTTGGAACTCCAGAAACTTTGCACCAAAAAGAATGGCTTTCCATGTGGGTTTAATTCTTCATGTTCTTGGTATTGTAGCATTTCATCCATATGATTGACTCCTCACTGCCCTTTGCTTTTCATAGATATATTGCCTATATTGATTAATTTGACTAGGGTTGCATATATTTGAATGGTTGATGACATAAATTCCTACCTAGGGGGTTCTTGTATTAATAAATACGTTATTCGTCTATGAGAGCACAAAATATGATTGGGGTAGTTGTATGTAACATGGTGTTTGCTCTTGTCACTCTTTCATTTTTTTTTTTTTAAAAAAAAGTGAGAAAAAGTAATAGGTCAAGAATGGACATAATACTATATAAACCTTATCATGATGAGATTGGTTATTCAAGTGCATGCTAATATTGTTTCCAAAATGTTGATATTATTAATTATGTTATTGAGAAATAAAAAAAGACGGGACTATGTATAGAAATTACAAAAAATAATAATAATAATAATTTAATTACAAGTTTTTTAATTATGGCCCTCACAATTATTTAAATGAAGGAATAATGTAAATCTCCATGTAAACCTCTCTTCTTTTTATGAAAATAAATACTAAAATTATGCAAATAAAGGAATCAATTTAGACATTGTCACTCTTTCATTTAAAAAAAGTGAGAAAAAGTAATAGGTCAAGAATGGACATAATACTATATAAACCTTATCATGATGAGATTGGTTATTCAAGTGAATGCTAATATTGTTTTCAAAATGTTGATATTGTTAATTATGTTATTGAGAAATTAAAAAAAAAAAAGAGGGGACTATGTATAGAAATTAAAAAAAAAAAATTGAAATTACATGTTTATATAATTATGGCCCTCACGATTATTTAAATGAAGGAATAATGTAAATCTCCATGTAGAACTCTCTTTTTCTATGGAAATAAATGCTAAAATTATGCAATTAAAGCAATCAATTTAGACCTTGTCACTCTTTCATTTTAAAAAAAGTGAGAAAAAGTAATAGGTCAAGAATGGACATAATACTATATAAACCTTATCATGATGAGATTGGTTATACAAGCAAATGCTAATATTGTTCACAAAATGTTGATATTCTTAATGATGTTATTGAGAAAAAAAAAAAGAGGGGACTATGACTAGAAATAAAAAAATTAAAATTAAAATTACTTGTTTATATAATTATGGCCCCTACAATTATTTAAATGAAGGAATACTATAAATCTCCATGTATACCTCTCTTCTTTTTATGAAAATAAATGCTAAAATTAAGCATTTAAAGCAATCAATTTAGACCTTAAGTATATATAAAGGAAAACATATATTCTCACATCAAAGGGTGAAAAATATGGAAAAAGATAAGAAGACAGCCAACTGACAAATGCAGTGAATTTTTGGGGGTGTGAGCAGCCGTCTCCTTGTGGGCTGACTTTTTCCCATTTCCCCTTAATCATAATCTAATGATGTTTTAGACATCTCTGCTTTACAATCATTTTTAAATGTTAAACTTTTGGACTCTTGCTGTTGAACCCTGGTGACCCAAGAATATTCTCTCCCTCTCCAACACTTTAAATATACATATTTACAAAACAGCTTCAACTTTCAAGATTTGTTTGAGATTCCCTTCCACACAGCCTCCAATATGCTAGCTAGCTAGCTGTCTACTTGCTCTTGACCTCCAAAGGTAGAAAACGTCCTCTCTCATTAATTCTCTCCGTCTCCTTGGCGTTTTTAAGTTGTGCTCTTAAACCTTAATCGAGATGGGTTTGGGGAAAAGCAAGCTGTTGTCACCATGGGTATGTTTGCTTCTTGGTTTGTTTGTTTATAATTGTTCATATGTTTTGATTATTTTATAGATATAGAGAAGGGAGATTAGTTGATAATTATTTTTATATCCCATGTAATCTAAACAACACCCTGACCAGTTATTTACTCATTCCAAGGGATTTGTTCTCCAAAACGACTAGTTCACATGAATTACCTCATCAATGTATTGAACCCATGTCACGCATAGTTTATATATAAGATTCCCTACCACCTGTATCCCATTTGTTATATATTTAACTGGTGTAATTCACTAGATCAAAAGCTATTAATTGGACAGTAATTAACTATTGTGTTAATGGGATGCACACATTAATAGTGAATCAAGGCCACATTAATGTAAGTGAATTAAATCCTCCAATTAGGTTAATCTTTCATTCATGTTCATTAATTGCTGGTGAATGGCGATGTACGTTAATAGGAAAAATCTAAATTTACCTTCACAGTTTAATGAAAATGGAATTGTAAAATTTATAATGGCTAAATAAGTAATAAGTTTTTTGAATTATTTACTCATTAATAGTTGCATGACATATATTCCAGATATCTCTTTCACCTGGAAATTATTGACCTTTTTTACTTTTTTTTCGTTTTATTTTTTTTGTTTTTCATGAGGGACTAATATTTATTAAATAATATGGCTACTTCAAAGCAAGTGCATTCTATTTTTTTATTTTAAAAAAGAAGAAATTGAAGGAGAAATGCACAGTGAGTTTTCAGGAGACATGAGAAGTTAATATCAAAATCTTAAATATTTTGGGCATGGTGCTCGATTCAACTTTTTTTAATCCAAAAGTAGAGAAGATTTGGATCTACGGAAGCTATTAAAAAATAAAAGCCACATGTGCTTTTGCTGAACAAATAAAGTAGGAGATCGAATCAGTACATTTTAGAAACCAATTGCATTATTGTTATTTTCCAATAGCACGTGGCGCCATTCTGATGGAAACATTTCATCAAATCGAAACTTTTTTCCATGAAATTATAATTTGTAATTAAAAAGATTTTGTAGTTAGCAATCGCTTTGTTCCAGACTTTAATTCTACCTTGCATGAAATTAAACCCAAGCCGTTCCCGATGTAATTAAAAGAAGCTCAATGCAATTAATTTTGACATTTTGTAAATGTTTGAAGTGTGGAAGTTAAACTTAGATCATGTGTTGTCTCGTTAGTCATGTCAAGAGATGGAAACAAGATTAAATAAATCAGCTGCGTACATGTATGATTAAATACTTGGATTAATCATGATATTATTGATCAATAGGTTAAACGCCATGGCAATATGGTTAATATTCTTGTATTACTGTAAATTCATGCTAATTTTAATTTGAGATTCTTTTTTTTTTTTTCTGGGAAGTTTGCAATTACATCTCTTTGCTTGAGAACATGAGTTCAAACTTGACCAACAAAAATGAAAATCAAAAAAGAATTTTGTAAAGTAAAAGTTGGCATTCCTTCGGCTAAGAAAACAAAAACCTTTTATCAATTGCTAAAATTTCGTAGAGTAACGGATTTTTTTTTTTTTTTTTTGAAACCAAATTCAACAATGAAGTGTTAAGTTAAACTTTTGCATCAATTTCTTCTTAATTACCAAAAAGAAAAGAACGGTCCTCACCTAGCAACCTATCGGGACCCATTCCCTAAGGTGAAGAATGAACCGACTAGCACAGTACTCCGACAAACTCGCCCATAAGTCGAGCTTGCCAAGACACTGTTAAGCCTCATTTTTGTCGGGACCCCTTCCCAGAGCCAAGGGCGGCCCGACCAGCACAGCGGCCTGACGAAACTCTCTCACCAAGACGAGTTCGCCCAACCGCTGTTAAGCCATCTTTGCAACCCTCATGTGATGGGACGATATCAGAATAATTGGAATCATTA
>JAJIYU010010604.1:0-15992 GCA_030144865.1 Tinospora cordifolia | reverse complement strand
TTTTGGTCTAAATTACAACTTTAAACAATTGGTTGTTTGAAACGCCTAATGTATGCAAGTGTTTGAATTATGGATGTGCTATTGTTTTGAGTTTGAAAAATGGTTGTTTGAAAAGGATCCGCTGAGCTATGTGCTCACCCCTTCCTCTTTTATTTTTCAGGAAATTAAATTATGAAGGCTATGAAAATTAGATAGTTTTTTGATTTAGCAAGTTTTTATTTTCTTAAAAGTTTCCTTTCAATGTAAGGGCATATTGCCCAATTTTGAATAAGACTTCCGCTGAAAGTTAGTATTTCTATTTTGAGATTATTGATCAACGATGTAATAGTTTACAAAGTTATGTACTTTCTTTTATTAATAAAGAAGTTGAATTTTTCTTTACCTTTAATTGCCTTGATTTTATTAAATGTGAATTTGTACTATCGAGTTTATTTGAAGGCATGTGGTATTAAAAAATAGAAAGTCAAGTATATGTCATTTGTAAAGTAACATGACCCAACCCGCCAATTGGTTAAGTCCACTGTCGAATAATGGTGGTTGTCCAAAACTCAAAGAATGTGGAGGTTGGGGTGTTACAATTTTCCAGAATTTCTGTTCTAATTTATAAATTAGGTTTCATTACTCATTGAGCCGTTGTGGACAAATTGGCTCACTATTCTAACATTTCATATTCTTCTACTACGGATAAAGGGAAGAAGTTGGTTATTACGTAGAATGCGCCTCTTTTATTTTGAAAGGTTTTCCACGTGGTTTACTGTTTTGAGTGTTAGTATCGTGTATACAAAGTGAGGAAGCAACATTATAGATATTTTTTATTTAGAAATTTCTGCTATTACTACATAGAAAAGACTTTACATAAATACTTTTTGTTTAACTAAAAAAATTTTACTGTAATTAATTATTTAGCTACGTCTGTATCTCTTGTATTACTCTGATAATGGTATGTATAGATAAGAATGAGGCTTAACAGTGTTTTGGCAAGCTTGGCTTGCAAGTGAATTTGTCATAGCATTGTGCCAGTTGGCTTGCCCTTTAACCTAGGGAAGGGGTTCCAACAAGTAGAAATGTGATATACTATATAGATATACATACATACACACACACACACACAAATATATATAGTTGAGGAAATTTCCATAAAGATCTAGTGGCTAGAATGATGTTAAAAAATCAAAGGATTATAATAAAAATAAATAATTATAGGTTGGTTAACGTAAATGGTTAATATATGCATACGAAGGTCTAATATATGTTAAATTGGATAAAATAAATTTAATTGAAAGAAAAATTATCTAAATAGGTGAAAATAAGAAATATATATGAGTTATGTGCATGTAGTTGAATGATAGATGAAGTTAATTGCAAAAATAGTGTAATTGGTAAATAATGAAAGTTATGAAAAATCAGAAAATAAAATATTTGATAAGGAAAAACTAGAATTAAAGCTTGCTGAAAAATAAAGAAAAATATTAAGAAAATAAAATAATCTATATCAATGATATAAAGACACATAAAATAAGATTTTGTGTTATTAATAAAAATAAAGTTGATAATCATGCAATATATACATGATGTCATTGAGTTAAAATCTCAAGATTTAATCTAACAAAGGAGTGACCAAATAATTCATCATGATATGGTTTATGAATGAAAAATAATATTTTTGGCCAAGTCTACAAATAAATCAGGAGAACAGTGTATGGTACATTGAAAATAAAAACAATAAATACACTGAAAATAACGACAGTATATTATGCAAATAATAAATAAAAAGAAATAATAAACATGAAAAAAATATTTCATGATGAAAAAATATGTTACTAAAAATATTTGTTGATCTAAATTAGGTTTGCATCTCAGATAGATCCAAGAGTAATGCAAATCTCAAGGTAGTTGGATATCTAGATAAGTGGAGATGACTTTCGAGTTTTAAATTATTATTTTAATTTTCATAAATCATACATGTTTGTTTGATGGTTTAGGATAATAGTTCATTGCATGATGTTGAGTGAATCAAATGGTATGATTGATTGACTTGGATGGAACATACTGAATGTTATGATTTATGCATGCATGATGATATTGATCATATAAAAATGAATCATTGAGATACCATGAAATTTGTTTTGTATATTGTAACACCCCAATTTTTAACCGGACCTCCGTTCACGTTTTATCTCATGTGTGGATTGTCGCCCGTTAAAAATCGGGATGCTACTTGAAAGTTTTGTTCTATTCAAAATCTTTTTCTTCAGAATTAAGTTCATAACCATTAGTTCTCAAGTCAATGTCTATATAGATGTTTTATACAAAACAAAAGATCAAAATAATTTCTCTATACATTCACCAGATTTCTAAATATAAATCATAAATACTGTAGCCGAATTACTTTAAAATTTGTATCAAAATATAAATGTTAAATATACAATCTTGTTTACTAATCTTATTAATTGAAATTAAAATAAAATAAAAACATGAAAATCGTTTCAAAAAAATTAAACAAGATACTACTTCCAATACCACCTATTCCGGGCTGGCTCCCCAATGAGATGTCCAAATTAGAGTACAAGTCTTCAAATGCAATTTACCATACTTTATGTCCATCTATACCTGAAAGATAAAGTGGGAGTGAGCTTGAAAGCCCAGTGGATCGTTCCTATACATCACATGCATTATACAGACCGAATCCAAAACATTACAAACACTTTCAAACATTAGGCATTTCAAACATTCATTTGTTTTAGTTATAATCTAAGACTAGAAAAGGGTTGAGATGCCTCTCGGTATTCCCTGTGATCCAATCTAATCTCAGAGGGTTCCAATAACTGTCTAAAATCAATCAACACTCACATCACAGCCTAAGAGAGAGTACTTACTGCAGCATCATACTGTCTCCCAAAGACTTCGAGCTATCACATTCAGCTCCGATTGAGAATACTTACGATTCGCCTTTTGGCTCATCAATTTCAAATGGTGACATATAGGAGATGCCACCTCGATCCACCTTTGGCTCGTCAATCGCACCGGTAGTGGATTCTTAATAAACGGTCGTCTTATTTAAGTTTTACAAACAGTCTTAATCACATCAAACATCACACAATTCACTAAAAAATAATTTCAATATGCATGTAAGTCAACATGATAATGTGAATGAATAACCAATGGAATTTAAATGCATATCTTCCTATTCATGCATGTTATAATTGAGTAAATCTAAGTGCAAATCTGTATAATCAATCATGACATGAGATGATTATACATGAGTCTAAATAATTCATCATACATCACACAACATTCAAATAAACCAACCAATTTTAATCAATTTCCTAATAAGATTCTAATAATCTATAACTATTTAATCAAATGTTTTGAATTTTAAATCTATATAATAAATATGAGCAAGGAAGTCACGCCCACTTGGTTTCGCCGATCTTCAAGGCGACTTTGCTTTCCTTCGAGATGCTCGATACAATCTGTAATTCAACAATTAATGAGATTCACTAATTTTCTAATTCACATTTAATCTTATTCAAATTTTTTTTAGACTTAAATAATTTCTAAAATAATTATGTAGTCTAGATATCAGTTTCAACAAATTTTGGATTATTTCTCAATTCTAAAATTTTATATATTCTAATTAAAATAGTTTCTAAGCCTTCTAAATTTTCCTTAATTTAAATTTAAAACTTTAAAGATTTACTTCTAAGCTTTTTCATTAAATTATATTTCTAATAACTGAATTTTTTCAATTTAAATATTTTATTAATATCATAGTTGGTTTAGTTACGAACAAAATAAGACTTCTAAATGTTACACGTTTAGTTTTAAGGCCCAACAATTTGTTCTCTTCTTATAAAAGATTTTTAAACTCCTAAAGATATACTTTTTATGTTTTCAACTAATTGAATTACTAATTTTTAAACTTCTAATATTGAGTAAGACTATTAATAATTTGGAAAATTATATATATATATATATATATATATATATATATTACAATCCTAATTTAAACGATTAATTAATTTAATTTTATTAAATCAATTAATCCTTATGTTCAATCATTAATAATTTATCTAATATTAAATTTATTTAATTTAAATTATTAATTAAATATTCTAGACTAATTTTCGTAATCGATTTAATAAATTTCTATTTGCAATCAGCTTCTAAATTTCTAGTTTCATTTTGTTTTAATAGCCAAAAATCAACTAAAATACTTTTAATACTAAAATTTGAAAATAAAAATTCTAGATTATACCTCGCGTTGTCTTTTGTGCACGAACCAACGTCTCTTCGCTTCTCCGTTCTGTTTCATGCACTATTAGTAAAAAACCCAAATTTTGGGAGTTTCAGCAACTTTCCTCTACTTTCTGTTCATGACTCACATCTAACACTAGTAATAACCATAAGGGCCAAATCTTAAAATGTTTCTTCTTTATGGTCACTAGCAAGCACGGTTCTTCAATCCATCATCCCAAATCAGAAGATTATCAACTCGTGCAACACCAAAGAACCACACAAACATGATGCATGAATCAAAATTAGCAATCACAAATCACCCCAGATTCACACCACCACAAGAATTTCTTCATGGTTTCATGGCCAAACGAAACCCCCAAATCAAAATCATCAAACGCACCCCAATTCCAAGTTTTAACCAAACCATTTCAACAAGATTCCATTCTCTATTTTAATCCATGGCCACCGAAACCCTAGAAATCCAAATTTCTGCTTCTTCAATTCGGTCATCAACAAACCACAAACTATGGATTTTCTATTTTCATGATTCACCAACTAGTAGCCACAATTCCTTCATCTCATTCACAGCTCCAAGTCACCCACACACACCTAACGGACAACAACTTAGAAACTCCCAATCACTCCATCATTCTTCATGGCACGAACCAACTCCTATTCTCCCTCTGTTCTCATTTCATGGCAGCAGCAACCACTCACACACACACATCCCATCTTCTTAATTACTGCAACTCCTCTTCTTCGCTTCTTCTTCTTCTCATTCGGCGACAACAACTGTAATACCCTAAATGTTTCAAATGAGTACACTTTGAAAATGAATTTTTAAAATTTTGAAATAAATGTAAAAATGTTTGAATACATGTTTTAAATGTTTATTATATGGTATGGTATAAAAATAAAATAAATCGGAATGTTGGATAAGGGGGAAAAATGTTGAAAAATAAGATATCACACCGTTGACGGCGTTCACTGAAGACCGATCGCAGTAATAAGTGGAAAATCACGAAAAAAATTAGGTCACATGGGTGACCGTGGTCCATAAAGTGTCGACCGCGGTAATTGTACAAGATTTAAAAAGATTCAAGCCTTTGACTTCGTCATTTCACGCATAGACTTTCCCAAATCGCTCCAGAGCTTCAGAGAGACATTCCAGAGCAAATTCAAGGAAGATCTAAACGTCTGAGGTAGGTATTTGAACATCTTAATCATTTTAGTTTCATATCTATATATTCATTTAGATTCAACATCCAAAATGAGGGTGTGAGGGTTTTGATGCATAAGGCAATTGATTTAGAATTGAATCTTGAAAGTTTTAACTGTTCACTTGCAGTTTTTGACGAATTTTGAAGAATTTCATCTATCTGGAGGGTTTCTGAAGGTGTAAATCGGTTGATAGGTGATAACTCTCTATCCACTCATGTTTTGAAGTAGTGACTAGTTTTAAATATGTTCTATTTTGAATTTGGAAGGAAATGAATATAGTTTTGTATGTTGATGTGGTAAAATGAGAAATCTGAATTTTAGGGAATTTGATAAGAATGATCTAGATTTGATGTATATGATGGTTATTGATGTAGTTTGGGGATTTTGAGAGATTTGGAGAATTGAATTTGAAAATGTGGATTTTAGATTGACTAGTGGTGAGTGTCGAGGAGCGGCCAAGGGTTTATCCAACATATATAGGTGGACGGGACTTCCTTGCTCACTAGTATTATGCAGACTTAGGATATGAAATGTCTGGTTATGTGTTTTCTAGAGTTATGGATTACTTAAATTTCTGTTGAATAATTTATATGATCTAGTTTACATAGGTTAGTACATGTTATGTTGTATGGTTTGAAGATCTTGTTTGGAAAACTAAAGAAGATTAATGGTTTATTAAAAACTCCACGTACCGAGGCGATGGATGGTCTGCTGGTGCATCACTTGGATTATGATCAGGGTGCAGTCAGGGCATCATTGTGGGTATTCCCAAACTGAGCCAAACTGCTAGTGGCTGTGTGGTCCTTGAATTTGGGAGATCATAGTAGTTTCTATATGATTTCCATATCTTCATTGATTGTGGTCTAAGAGTTAGACTTCTATTTGATAAAGATGTTGCGCCTAGTTTTGTCCAGGACCACAAGGGGAATACTGAGGATGGTTCACTCTTTCAGTAAATTCCTGATAGTGTTTAAATGGATTAACATAAATAACCAATTAAGTGATTGAAACACCCTAATGTAATGAAATCGTATGCATGTTTTGTATGCTGGTCTATATAATGCTAGTTATGTGTACGAGAGATCCACTGGTCTTTCGAGCTCACCCCATTTTCATTTTTCAGGTACTCATGGGCCTGGCACTCAGTAAGGATTGACCGACCTGGAGACTGGTGGAGAGTTTTCAGAGATGTCTTATTTTGAACTCTATTTCAGAGTTTATGTATTTTGAACATGGGCATGTTGCCTAGCTAGTTATCATTTTTTGTAAATAAAACTATTTTATATTACGAAACATGTTTGAAACTTTGGCTTGTGAGCCTATTATTTTGTTTATGTATATGTTGAACAAATATTTCATAGTTTGAAATATTATGAATGAATAGTGATGCATTCAATGATTTCAGATGGATGTTTTGAGATTTGAAAGCTTCCGCAGGTACTTTGATTTTCTGTATTATTTCTTATGAAATTTAGATGATATAATTTTGAATGCTATTTGAACACATATTGAAAGTTTATTTGACAATGAATCTCATGTAAGAGATTGTTTTATTTTGAAATGAACAAAGAAAAGAAATTCTTTGAGTTGAACAAAACAGAAGTGGAAAACGAACCAAGTCGCACATCTTGGCACTGCACGGGCACATGTGTCGAGCTGTGATGCTGTGCGATGCTTGACTGTAGAGCTGCGAAAGGGCCTGACGCGGGGGCCAAGGTGTGACAAGTTGGTATCAGAGCTATGGTTGTGGCTCACCAAGAAAAAGATGATTCCTCTGATACAAGTTGGTATTAGAGCCCAGTTAGTAGAATTACTGGGTTGAGATTGACACATAATGAATTTGATTTTATCAGAACAGAATTTTTCACGAAAATGAAAATTTCACCAGATTTGATTTTCACTAGAAAAGATTTAGGTGATGTCAACGTGCTCGAGTTGCTAATCACAATAGGACGAAAGTACTGTGGTTGCCCTATACGTTGAGCTTTACTTCGGTATTGGCCTTGTAGGTTGAGCTCCATTCAAGAAAGGTCCAAAATTTGGGAATGATGGCATCACATAGAAGTGAGATAGAGTTTGAACTTGGTGATTCAATAAACGAATCAGCTAGCCAAGTATTGAAACCCTAAGTCTAGGAATGACCAGGTGTCGTTCTCGGGGTACAGTGGATCTGAATAAAAGTTGTTAGGACACAACTTAGAGACTGTTAATGTGATAATGCACACTGGTATTGGTCAGGACTTGATTCAGGAGAATCCTGTATTTCTGATTTCTATGTAGTATGGGATGCATAGAGATTTAGAATTGTGGAGGAATCTTGGATTTGAAGAATGGTAGACCATGTATGGTGAGTGATCGATTCTTGGGCAGAACTTGTACGCACTATATTCTACTAGTATGGGACAGTCACATATGGTGGGTCTTGCGTCAGCCTTAAGGAGCGAGACACTTGCGGAATTGTAATGGGCAATGAGCGGACTCTTTGGGAAAACTTGCACGCACTATATTCTACTGGAATGGGACGATCACGTACGGTGGGTCTTGTGTCATCCTTAGAGACCAGGATTTGGCATAAATATACTAGCCGTAATGGAACGTGGATTCCATTATGCCAGTGTGCATTGTTTGATTCTTTGTTGGATGTTTGTGTGATATATATAGCATAATATTTTGAGTATTGTTACCTGAATTCCTATATCCAGAAACAAATGAAATGTTGTCGACTTAGAACCATAAACTCTAGGCCACAGAGACAAATCGAAAACCTAGAGACATGAACTTAGAGTCACAGTAGCACGATGAACGCGAAGGGTATAGGTGGTTCTGGAATGAATGATTATTATCAAAAAATTCAAGGCATTCAAATTGAAGTAGAAATGTAGTATGTTGTTTCAAATTATTAAAAATTTTTGCTTCAACATGAATAAATTGTTGGATACTGAAAGTGGAATTTTGAATTGTAGATAATACCGAGAGGAAGAGGACAAGGTAGACCTCGTCAAGGTGTGGTCAGGGAGGAGGCCAGTGATGAGCCAGCTTAAAGGGATGAGGGTGTTACGGGGATAGCCGTACCTGTTGCTATTACTATGTCACCAGATGTACTAGCAGATATGATACAAAGAGCAGTAGATTGGGCCATGATGAGCCGGTATCCGGCAAAGTCCTCACAGCCTCCAGCCCAGCCTCCAGCACTCGTGCAGCTACCGACATCATCACCGGTATTGTCAGAGCCAGTGATACTAGCACCAGTACCATTAGAGCACCTAGCACAGACTTTGAGCAGATCTGCTAGCTATGACAAGGAGCAGAGAGACCTAGCGATAGAGTTTCAGAATCTGCGTCCTAGTTCTTTTGAGGGCTTAACAGATCATATAGCAACAGATAGATGGTTCATTGAGATGAACAAACACTTGACAGTGATGGGGGTGACTTGACCCAGGAGAGTAGCATTGGCGATGCATCAGATGGTAGGGCCAGCCTACCATTAGTGGGGGATGATCATGAGTGATCCCACCATAGATGAGTCAGCGATGTCTTGGGATGAGTTTAAGACATTGTTTTATGAGATTTTTCTTCTCATCAGCACAGAGGGCTTAGTTGCGATCAGAGTTTAGTAGACTAACGCAGAGGACCATGACAGTCTTCGAGTATGAGCAGAAATTTACTGAGCTGTCTAGGTTTTGCCCAGAGGTGATTATGGACGAACAGTCCAAAGCAGACATATTTATTGAGGGCCTGAGACTTGATATTAGGAAGTTGATCACACCATTGAGACTGGCTACCTTTAGAGAGGCAGTTGTGAGGGCACAGTTTGTAGAGAGAGATCTGGAGTTCAAGCAGTCTTTGAGGAATAGAAAGAAAAAACCACATCCAGATCAAACTTCAGGAGCCCCACAGCGAAGATGGGGTAGACAGAAACTATCTATAGCAACTACTATTCATAGTCAAACTTTAGCTACCAGACAGCAGCAGTAGCAGACTGCACCTGATCAGACGAGCACTGAGTAGAGAGAGTAGGCTATGAGGCTAGGACTTTCTTTTGTATGCAGACAGCCAGGACATGTAGCCAAGAATTGTCCTACTAGGGCACCAGCCTTAGCTCAGCAGCATTCAGTGCAAGGACAGATTATCCACCCACAGTAGAGGTAGCAAACACATTCTTAGACGTGGCAGAGGGATTAGGTTAGACTGTATGCAGCAGACACACAGATAGCTCTCATTCTTGCAGTAGAAGGTACATTTTTGTTGTTTGGTGTTGCTGTACATGTGTTGTTTGATTCTGGTGCCAAGAGATCTTTTATTTTTGAGGAATTAGTGAACAAATTGAGATTGGTTACTGGCCTATTGGCTGTACCATTGGATGTGATCACGCCGATAGGCGAGACAGTGAATTCAGGGAAGTTTTGCCGAATTGAACTCAGATTCGGAGACCAGATGATTCCAGTTGATCTTTGCTTACTTCAATTTGGTGACTATGACGTGATATTGGGAATGGATTGGTTGACCCAATATCAGACACAGATAGATTGCAAGAAGAGGCGAGTCACTGTAAGGTTGCCATCTGGGGAGATATTGAGGATAGATGGGGATATGCAAAGGTTGCCTAGGAGCCCGATGCTAGCATTATTCTATTCTATTAAGCAAAAGGAGGACTTCAAGTAGTTGCTAGATGAAGATATAGAAGGAAGCACCGATATTCAGAGGATTCCTGTGGTATGGGAATACATAGAGGTGTTTCCAGAGGATCTACCTGGGCTTCCACCGCATAGGCAGGTAGAGTTCAAGATTGAGTTGCATCCCAACACCAACCCCATCGTTATTCCACCAAATAGAATGGCACCCCTGGAGTTGATTGAGCTAAAGACATAGTTGTATGAGCTTCTGGCAAAGGGATTCATTAGATAGAATGAGTCGCAATGGGGAGCTCCAGTACTGTTCGTAAGAAAGAAAGATGGATCCATGAGACTGTGTATAGACTACCGAAAGTTGAATCATGTCACTATCAAGAATAAATACCCACTGCCTAGGATTGATGACCTCTTTCATCAGCTCAGTGGAGCACATTATTTTTCTAAGATAGATTTGAGGTCAGGGTGTCATCAACTACAGATTTGGGAGTCAAATATACAAAAGACAGTTTTCAAAATGCGGTATGGCCACTTTGAGTTCACAGTCATGCCATTCGGCTTGACTAATGCTCCAGCCGCATTCATGGATCTGATGAATAGAGTTTTTAGCCAGTCCCTTGATCAGTTTGTCGTAGTATTTGTTAATGACATTTTGATATATTCCCATTCAGAGGCTGAACACGCACAATAGTTGCATACTGTTTTGGAGACCTTGAGGAAGAATGAGTTGTATGCAAAATTCAGCAAGTGTGAGTTTTGGATGAAGCAGGTCAAGTTTCTTGGCCACATTGTCTCAGCAGAGGGAGTAGCAGTAGACCCAGAAAAAGTATAGGTAGTATTTGATTGGAAGCAACCCACAACAGTCACAGAGATCAGGAGTTTCCTTGGGTTAGCTGGATACTACTGCAGATTTATAAATAATTTCTCCAAATTAGCGGGTCCGATCACAAATTTAACCAGAAAGGATGAGAAATTCATTTGGAATGATCAATGTGAGCAGTCCTTTCAGGAGTTGAAGAAGCGGTTGACTACAACACCGGTACTGATAACCCCTACTCCTGGTACGAAATACACTCTATGAACTGACACATCACTTAGCAGTCTAGGTGCAATATTGATGCAACAGGGATAGGCAGTAGCTTATGCTTCACGGCAGTTGAAGACACATGAGCAAAATTACCCCACACACGATCTGGAGCTTGCAGCAATCATGTTTGCACTTAAGATTTGGAAGCATTATCTTTATGGTGAGAGTTTTGATCTCTATTCAGACCATAAGAGCCTCAAATATATATATACCCAGAAGGAACTGAATCTTTGATAGAGGAGATTGATTGAGTTCCTCAATGATTATGATTTTCAGCTCCACTATCATCCCGGCAAGGTGAATGTTGTTGCCGATGCTCTTAGTAGAAAATCCAGTAAGAAGGATGAAGAAGTGAGACAGATGTATCAGCTGATTAATTAGTCAATATAATTTGGGTATAGACATCGATGAGAGACAGACATATCTGTATGCAGTTACTTGCCAGCCTGATATCTTACGCCAAATCAGAGATGAACAGAGAATTGATAAGTGGATTATGGATCTGATTGAGGGAGTCAAACAAGGCAAGCATACAGACTTTAGGCTTGATGCAGAGGGTGCACTCAGATTGGGGAATAGAATCAGTGTGCCAAGTTCTGGACAGACGAAGGGAACGATACTGGATGAGGCACACCAGATGAAGTATACTATGCATCCAGGTGGTGACAAAATGTATCAAAATCTGAAGACAACTTTCTAGTGGCGAGGGATGAAGAGAGACATATCTAAGTATGTCTCCCGGTGTCTAATTGGTCAACAAGTAAAGGCTGAGCACAGAATGGAAGTGGGATAATATTATAATGGATTTTGTTAGCGGCCTGCTGAGAAGTCACAAGGGGGAAGACACCGTGTGGGTCATTGTACATCGATTGACTAAGGTGGCACATTTTCTACCTATTCGATCTATTGATACAATGAGCAGATTGGGTGAGCTTTATGTTAGGTAGATTGTGTGGCTTTATGGTGTCCCCAGGACAATAGTATCAGACAGAGATACCAGATTTACATCTCAATTTTGGTAGAGCTTACAGAAGGAATTGGGGAGCATACTCACCATAAACACAACCTTTCATCCGCAAACAGATGGGCAGTCAGAGAGGGTCATATAGATACTGGAGGATATGCTGAGAGCATGTGCCATAGATTTCAAAGGTAATTGGAGTAAGCATCTATATCTAGCTAAGTTTGCTTATAATAATAGCTATCAGGCAAGCATCAGGATGGCTCCATATGAGGCGTTCTACGGCAGACCCCGTAGATCACCATCTTGTTGGGCAGATTTTGACGATCAGGTACTCACTGGACCTGAGTTGATTGAGGAAATAAACCGACAGGTTAAGCAAATCCAGAAGAGACTAGCTACAGCACAGAGAAAATAGAAGAGCTATGCTGACAGGAGGAGGAAACCCTTAAAGTTCTAGCGAGGTGATTGAGTATTCTTGAGAGTTAGTCCACAGAAAGGGATCCGACGGTTTGGAGTGAAGGGGAAGCTAGTACCACGGTACATTGGTCCATTTGAGATCATTAGATGGGTCGGTGCATGTGCTTGTGAGTTGGATTTGTCGAACCGATTATCCTCAATATATAATGTGTTCTACATATCGATGCTATAGAAGTACGAGCCAGACCCTTCTCATGTTATACAGTGGGAGGATGTAGTACTTCGAGATAGTGCCACTCACGAGGAGTCAGTAATTAGAATTCTTGATCGTAAGGTGCAGAGTCTTAGGACCAAGGACATATCTCTAGTCAAGGTCCTGTGGAGGCATCATAACCTGGAAGAGGCGACCTAGGAGTTAGAGAGCAAGATGTAGAGGAAGTACCTAGATTTCTTTGCCAGGCATGAGTGATTGGACACATTACGCAGGTACTTTCTATTTAAATTTCAAGGACAAAATTTCTTTTAAGGGGGGTAGATTGTAATACCCTAAATGTTTCAAAAGCGTACACGTTGAAAATGAATTTTTAAAATTTTGAAATAAATGTAAATATGTTTGAATACATGTTTTAAATGTTTATTATATGGTATGGTATAAAAATAAAATAAATCAGAATGTTGGATAAGCGGGAAAAATGTTGAAAAATAAGATATCATATTGTTAATGGCGGTCACTGAAGACCGACCGTGGTAATCAGTGGAAAATCACGAAAAAAATTAGGTCACATGGGTGACTGCGGTCCATAAAGTGTCGACTGCAGTAATTGCACGAGATTTAAAAAGATTCAAGCCTTTGACTTCGTCATTTCACTCATAGACTTTCCCAAATCTCTCCAGAGCTTCAGAGAGACGGTCTAGAGCAAATTCAAGGAAGATCTAAGCGTCTGAGGTAGGAATCTGAACCTCTTAATCATTTCAGTTTCATATCTGTATATTCATTTAGATTCAACATCCAAAATGAGGGTGTGAGGGTTTTGATGCATAAGGCGATCCAGAACCAAATAAGTTCACATCTTCCATCTAAACTAAGGGTCTATTGATTTAGAATTGAATCTTGAAAGTTTTAACTGTTTACTTGCAGTTTTTGATGAATTCTGAAGAATTTCATCTATCTGGAAGGTTTCTGAAGGTGTAAATCCTTTGATAGGTAATAACTCTCTATCAACTCGCATTTTGAAGTAGTGACTAGTTTTAAATATGTTCTATTTTGAATTTGGAAGGAAATGAATATAGTTCTGTATGCTGATGTGGTAAAATGAGAAATCTGAATTTTGGGGAAAAACCCTTTTATTTGGAATTTGATAAGAATGATCTAGATTTGATGTCTATGATGGTTATTGATGTAGTTTGGGGATTTTGAGATATTTGGAAAATATAATTTGAAAATGTGGATTTCAGATTGACTAGTGGTGAATGTCGAGGAGCGGCGCAAGGGTTTATCCGGCATATACAAGTGGGCGGGACTTCCTTGCTCATATGTATTATGCAAACTTAGGATATGAAATGTGATGATTGTTTACATTCTTGCACTTAGTATCATGCTAGGAATGTGTGAACTGATTAGAATGGTTGCCATGAAATCATAATGTCCGGTTATGCGCTTTCTAGAGTTATGGATTACTTAAATGTCTATTGAATGATTTATATGATCTAGTTTGCATAGGTCAGTACATGTTATGTTGTATGGTTGGAAAATCTTGTTTGAAAAACTAAATAAGGTTAATGGTTTATTAAAAACTCTACGTACTGAGGCAATGGATGGTCCGCTGGTACATCACTTGGATTATGATCAGGGTGTAATCAGGGTGTCATCGTGGGTATTCCCAAACTGAGCCAAACTGTGAGTGGTTGTGTGATCCTCGAATTTGGGAGATCATAGTAGTTTCTATATGATTTCCATATCTTCATGGATCGTGGTCTCAGAGGTATACTTCTATTTGATAAAGATGCCACGCCTGGTTGTGTCCAGGACCACAAGGGGAATACCAAGGGTGCTTCACTCTTTTGGTTAATTCCTGACAGTGTTCAGACGGATCGACATAAATAACCAATTAAGTAATTGAAATGCCCTAATGTAATGAAATCATATACATGTTTTGTATGCTGGTCTGTATAATGCTAGTGATGTGTACGAGAGATCCATTGGGCTTTCGAGCTCACCTCATTTTCATTTTTCAGGTACTCATGGGCCTGGCGCTCAGTGAAGATTGACCGACCTGGAGACTGGTGGAGGGTTTTTAGAGATGTCTTATTTTGAACTCTATTTCAGAGTTTATGTATTTTGAACATGGGCATGTTGCCTAGCTAGTTATCATTTTGTGTAAATAGAACTATTTTATATTACGAAACACTGTTTGAAACTTTGGCCTGTGAGCCTATTATTTTTTTTTATGCATATGTTGAACAAATATTTCATAGTTTGAAATATTATGAATGAATAGTGATGCATTCAATGATTTCAGATGGATGCTTTGAGATTTGAAAGCTTTTGTAGGTACTTTGATTTTTTGTATTATTTCCTATGAAATTTAGATGATATAATTTTGAATGCTATTTGAACACATATTGGAAGTTTATTTGACAATGAATTTCGTGTAAGAGACTGTTTTATTTTGAAATGAACAAAGAAAAGAAATTATTTTACTTGAACAAAACAGAAGTGGAAAATGAACCAAGTCGCAAGTCTCGGCACTTCGACGAGCACACGCGCCGAGCTGTGATGTCGTGCGATGCTCAACTATAGAGCACCGAAAGGGCCCGTTGCAGGGGCTGGGATGTGACAACAGCAGCAGCATCTGTTGTAACGACAACAATAGCAAGTGCTCTGCTTTCTTTTTTCCTTCCTTTGTTCGATCCTTCCTGGTTCTTCTTCTTCAACGTAGCAGCAGCAACAACAGAGTCATTGCTCTGTTTCTATTTCCTTGCACCCAGCAGCTTCAGTCATTCCTTCTCCTCCTCTGTTCATAATTCACAGCAGCGCACGCAACAGATTGTTCCTCACAGTTTCATGCCCAGAAATCCAGTACACATCACCGCTCTTCGTTCTTAGCTTCTTCTTCGTCTAACAATAAGAACAATCAGCTGTTGCTGGTTTCTTGTCCCTCTTTATGGCCTTCGTTTCTGGTTTCTCTTCTTCTTCTTTAGTTCATCCCAACCGCAACACCATAGTCACTTGAATCCTCAAATCCAGACGTTTTCACCGCCCAAACCAATCTTCTACGAGTTTCCAGATTCACGGCCAAACCAGAGTCTTCTGGTTTGGTCGTGAATTGATTATTATTATTATTATTTTATTAATCTTAATTTATTAATCATTTTATTTGTTTAAAACTTTAGTGTAAGTTTTTGTAAGCCAATATTTATTTAAAACTTTAGGATA
>JAJIYU010010603.1:0-15968 GCA_030144865.1 Tinospora cordifolia | reverse complement strand
TCTAATTCTGCATGGAACACACATGAAGACATTCGTCCCCGCACCAGTACGTGGTTAAAATCTTTATTAATCTTCTTTTTGTGAACAGAGCATAATAAAATAAATATTTCATCAATAATTAAACATTTCATCAGCATGACATCATAAATCAATCTTTCATAAAATAAAAACAATGACTGTCGATTTCTAATGTAGAAGATCGTACAAGATGCAACTACAGAGCATACTCTCTCGCTCATAAATAAATTAAAAATAAAGGTAAATCTTTCACACATCATTAAATCAATAATCATGCATAATTCTAGATATTCAAACAATGCAAACATTACATATTCAGCATTAAAATTCAAATAATACTAGGAGTAAAGTAATCACTTCCACCTCAGTAGTATTTATTTGAATCCTTGCAGTATTATCTCAACTTGTTTTGAGGCTTTGACCAACAGTCTTCAGGATCTACGTTTCAAAAAATGTGATTTAATTGATGTCCATGAACAGTACCGTATAAATAAACAGTGCCAAATAGTAACAGTGAACAGTACAGTATAAATGAACAGTAAACTACGTATGTGTACGAAAATGAACAGCAATACCTCCCAACTTAAATAAAGACTAGAGCAGAGTGATTATACCTGCTCTGATCAGAACCACCTTCCTACTACTTCAAAGGAGGCACCCAACAGTAGATCTTCACTACTGCTATGCAGAAACTAGGGTTTTCTCCTTCCTACTACTATATTTACTGTCTAAAACAGCTGAAGAACAAGAGAAAAGAAGAGAGTAAGCAAAGAAATTCTTTTTTTCTTGCTGGAATGAATTTTCAGAATGAGGGGAAGGGTTTATATAGATTTTTTTGGCAGAAAAAGACGAAACTGCACAGTTGTAAATCGTTTGTTACTGTGGCTACAGTAACCCACCGAAAGTTATTTTGTCTGCCGACAAAATAGTGACCGTATTTGTGAACAGTAACTGTGTATTTGAACAGTAACCGTATTTTTGAACAGTAACAGTAAATTTTAAAATTTTTTTTTCTTCGAATTTCGAGTATTACAACACTGAAATTGTAAGTATTACAGTTAAACAGTGTAACTAACTCTTATGTCTCGTTTCTTTTCATGCACTACTTATTTATTTGTAGCTATGCCAAAATTATAAGCTTTCTATCATTGTTTATTACCTATTAACGTGACTATAGAACTAACATAACATATTCATCAACTAATCTTTAAAATTATTATTTTTGAATAATAATAAAATGTAAAATATAAATAAGATATTAAAAATTAAGTTAAACAAAGGTTTGCTCATAAAAATAAAAAAAATATGTTATTAACATATTACTAAATATATTAACTTTGGATTAACTTATCTATAAATTTTTTATTAACTTATTTTTAATCATGTTAAATAGGCCATTTTTAAATTTATAATCGTGTTTAATCTATTTTGACTCAAACTGATTTATGCTAAAATCCAAATACATTAACTTCGTGTCATTTTGTTGCTTTCAAGAAAGATTTGACCTATTTAAATCTTACCTGTGTGGGAGCTACACAATGGTGGCATCCAGTTTGACTTTTTTTTCCTCTCCTCATCGGCTGTTGACTGGTGCTCGTGTGCTCTTGTTTTGCCTTAAGATTAAGTTTAAATAGATAGAATAGCAATAACATAATTCATAACAAGATACTACCTCAACAGAGTGTAAAACTAAGATTTTGGTAATCTGAATTCAAGTTAAATGATCAATTTAAGCTTTATTTTACAAAAAAAAAAAGAAATTAATTTAAAATTATAGATATCAAAAAGTAATTTTAAATAAATATTTTTAGAAGTAATTTAACTTTGTTGATTTAATTAGGTAAAAAATGACTTTTAAAATTATGGAATTTTTGGTTATATTTCCAAATAAACTTTTTTTTTTTACAAATTAATAGTTTTACTATTTTGCAAAGAAAAAAAAAAACACAAATAAAAAAAGTGCTGGTAAAGGTAATAGTCCCAAACTTGCTATACTTAGAATACGAGAAGCTGCAAAAAGCTAATGATGAGTAGATTATCTAAATGATGGAAATCCTGCATTTAAAAGCAATTACTTTTTGTTTTCCAAATGCTTCAATGCAATTCGAATGCTGGCAGTGATATGTGCAAACAGGGCTTTAATACTTAAAGTACGATTATGCATGTATTATTATTGCATTATTTATTATGTATGAATGTCATGATAATATGTAATTACACTTAAAATTGAAACAATGTTATGGTTACATCTTTATCTAATTATTAAATAAATAAAGGTTAAAAGTCTCAATATAAAATAATTGATCCAATCATCGCGCGCGTTATATATATATATATATATAGTTGATTAGAAATGTCCTTTCCTTTTTATAAATACGTGTCATTTACTGACTAGTGAGGTTCCTTTTTCCTAATTTGATGCACAAAATTTAATTTAATTTGATTAAAAAAAGAGTATTCTGGTCCAGACATATTTATTTACCTTATATACGTCAAAAATTACTAGGATAACAAGCGTATTGATGAAACTAATTAGTAAAAGAAATGTGACGACATGCATACATTAATCTTGAATCATCTTCTGATAGCACGTTCGCATTATAATACTAAGCCCCTTCTTCCGTTTCGAAGGCTAAATAAGTAATCTTATTTAATTCCGGCGTCACAAGCAAGGAATTTTATTCACCTAAAAAGTTAAAGGAGAAAGACGAAAAGAATAGGACGGAGGGCCAACTTAAAAAAATTAGATTGCCCGTCTATAGGGCGCGCGTGTGTGAATTGCTTCATGCACACGGTTAATGATTATAGCAACTTTTGCACGGTAAACGCAGGGGAAGTGAGAAAATAACGTTCGCACTCACCAACCAACCACCCTCCAAAAAAAAATAAAAATAAAAACAATAAAAGCGGATGTTCTAATTCATTTTTAGTAGCAAGTTAACTTTAATTTCACCAGTAGGAGAACAACTTGGTGGATTCAACAAGGCAATACATCCACGGATATTTGCAAATTGCTAATGAAACTATGGAACTTTGTTTTCATTTATTTGCTTTTCGTGAACTTCATTTCTTATTAGTGTTATCAAGGCGTTGCATAGATCCCTCGAGCGATGGTTTCTTATCAGTGTTATCAAGGTGTCACATAGATCCCTCGAGCGCCTAAGCCATCGCTTAAGTGCTTCAAAGAGATAGTTTCAAATTTTTTTAGGAGAGGCCTAAAATTTTTTTATTTTAAACTCTAAATTAATCAAAATTAAATAACATACTAAATTAGTAATACATCGTTTATTTTAGTAATATATATATGTAATGGAGAACCAATAAATACATAAATAATTGTTTAAAAACTTTTGAATAATTATTTTATAACCCGCTTAAGCCCCGTGTTGCCTTGTAGAGGCTTATTGCCTAGTTCTGCCTGAACAACACTGTTTCTTGCTATTTCATATTCGAAGTTGCAATTTGCATTCGTTGAAAGAATTTTAAACTTATATATCATGATGCCAAAGAACCCGTATCACCTTCTTCTTGGGCTCATATTTCTAGTCTTAAAGGTCTGAAAAACAAATTTGTCCATGATTTTATGGCTTTAATTTCAATCTTGAGTTCTTTAATTATTTGTCCTTAGTGTTGTATCTAGTTGATGTAACAAGCCAACTGTTACAATTGCTAATTTTATTGACAGACGCAAGTTCTGCTGCTAATTGTTGCGCTGCAACTTACTATCTCTAACTGGTTGCATTTCCTAGTTTACAGGCACTGCTCTGTGACCTGAGATCACTTTACAGTTAGGCAGAGATGGATCATCTTATCTGCCAGGGCACACAGGTTGGCAATGCACAATGCCATGCGGTAGTGGGTCACTTCACAGCTAAATATCCACTTCAGTTTAGAAAATTTTGGATTGAAAAGCCTTATAAAGAATACCACCAAATCAACCTATTGGACATCAAGGTTATGAACTATGATAAATACTGTTCTTCAATACAATAAATAAAAAAAATCAGTCTAGTATTCCCTACCCCTCGTGAAAATACAAAGAGAGATTTAACTTCAAACATCCACATTGGATGAAGATGCATTTCTCACTGCTCTTCCTCCAGATACTTGGGGGTGTGTAAGACAATTGTTGTTATTCATGTCAACTTGTACGATGTTATTCCAGACAATGATCTGTTCTCTTAGTTAGGCATCTTTCCATATGTACAGGCCTCTGACGAGCTCTGAATATAGTACATCTTCCTAAAGTGTGTACTAACTCTGTAGACTAAATCTTTACCACCTTCGGAATACAGGAAACATTGTTGTACAGATTGATCCATCATTCATATATGGCCCGGCCAAGATGTTCATTTGTTCATCTCATGTATAGTGGGCTTTTAGCTTCTTCAGAAAGTTCAATGTCTCTGTATAAGATGGATCTGTGCGGCTGACTGGTTTGCATGAATTTATATGATCTGTTGATTCTAATACCTGTTCCATAGTCATAAAGAAAGGAAAAAAAAAAAAACCAAAAAACAAAAGAAAACAAAAGAAAAGAAAGAATTAGCAAACATTAACAATTGCCTGCGGAGAACATATGGGTGACTTGAACTGAGAACCATGAACAGTGTTTTCCAAAATTCCAGTTTATAAGCTCAAGAAAGGAAGGCTATTTAACTAGCAATGGATTTAAGAAAAACAAGTCAAATTAATATCAATCCTAGAATAAGATCAATGTCTGCAGCTTAGAGATTCCATGTTCATTCAAAAAGACAAAATGTCTATGATACAGCCAAAAATCATGGTGTTTCACAATCACTCAATTATATACTTCAATAGGTAAGATTCATGAAATGATGAGCTTCCTCGTCTGCTTGTCATATCCAGGCAGAGTCACAAAAGCTCATTTGATGTCATTTTCAATTCCCTTTAGTTGGTAAATTATCACGCTCAAATCAGAGCAAGTATCATACTTACCACAAGTTCACCAAATCCCGGATATGCTGACTCAATAGGGACAATTTCCATTCGAAAGGCCCATCCACCATAACCTTCAACTATTGGAGTGACTGTGGTCTGCAGTATAATTCATAAGTTTACCACAGTGCCTAAAGAACAATACTAAATTATCATTCCTAAATGAGGTAGTTCACCTCACTGAAACTAAGGACCTCAAGGGACCCTTTCTTCTGAAGGTGATGAATGAAGTCATTAAGTTCTATCAATCTTGGAGATCCACTTCTCAACTCTCCTATCTACAAAAGAGCAGGGAGCAACAATCAGGAGGATATAAGAGTATAAGAATTATCCATTGCAATGGATGCATCATATCGAATATTGTGAGTTGATGATGTTTGTGTACTGGCTCAGCACACAAGAAACACTCACAGTAGGTGCTGGTCGAAAGACAAGGCCCATTCTCCATGGCATGTCTGCAAGTTTGCTACCAAAATGGGGACAACTATAGAACACCTAAAATACAATGCCAATCACTCGTTATGGATGGAAATGAAACATAAGAGCAAACAATCCCATAGGCAGTGTTATATCCAGAGTTCAGAAAACCATACAACTCCAACAGTGTTGTTAACAAGTGTACTGATGTTTTCAACTTTTGCTTGGTAGAGCATCTGCTTGACAACAAGCCCCCCCATGCTGCAAAAAAAAAAAAACAAGGACCAATGGTTGGTTTCATATTGAATCAGCAGAAGAAGCTCTGATGATAAGAAAATAAGCATGAATATCTTGCACAGAAATGAATCCAAGTAGTGTTTTATGTTATTTATGACTAAAAAAAGAGAAGAAAAAAAATCATTCATAAGATCTATTATTGCCATATTGGTATTCAAAAGTTGGTGCTTTCTTTGTTTAATTTCATCCATAGAAACTCAATGCTATCCAACATGCAAGGAGAACATAAATTAAATTCATTGCCTCAACCAGAGCTCAGGTCCAGTATTTTCAAATGTTATAAGAAGACTGTCCTCGCATGGATAGTTCCTATAGTAGAGTCCAAGATTCATTTATCCAAATAGAGAAAATGAGAATAGTCCAATTGTGTGCCAGAGAAAATGAAGGCTTTCAAAAAAATAAAAACCTACACTCATAAGGTGGACAAAGAAATTAAAAAAAAAAAGATACACAAATACCAACCTATGGGTCACGAACACAACAGGTCGGTTCCCAATACCTGCAGCAACCAACTTCCTTAGTAGCATTGAACTGACTTCCTGCAAAATTTCAATAACATGGGAGATCAATGAAAATTTTACTAGCATTATGACAAGTTGCTACAAAATTTCTATAAGCTTGAAGCCAATGAGAAACTAATAGAAAATAAAAAGTTCCCCAACAAAATGAAATTTTCATGTTGTAAGGCTCTGTGAGGCAGGTGAGTGGGGTGGTTTTGTGTTCTCTTTGTGTTGTGGTGTTTTTTGGTGGACCATTGCCTAGTGTTATGTTCTTAAAATTTTATTAATGAAATTCATGTTTCTTTTTTTTTTATTATTATTCCTACCAAAGCATGTGCATACTATTTACGGCATATTCAAAAAACAATTTTTCTTTTTTTCAAATTTTATTTTTGTTTCATAATCATTAATCAAGTAAATTTCATCACATTAGTAAACAAAAATGGAACAAATTTCTCACCTAATAATATATCACAAATTGGGCAAGAAAAAGGTTCAGCAGTTCTTTGTAATTTTCAATAGTTGGTCAATAGAATCAAAATTTTCGGAGTAAACAGATGTTGGACGAACCTGAAGAGGCAGGCTAGCTCCAGACCACTGTGTCAGATTGGTCTGCATGATATCATTCAATTAGATTCCACATTTCATCAGAGGGTCACAACCTGGAGACGACCTTGGAAAATAGAAATTACTAAATCCGCTACGGGGACTAGCATAGATGATGCAGTCTAAAAATACTGGAGAATGCAGTACATTATGGCACAAACCTTGTATTTGACAGTAAACAAACGAGCACAAGGGAAATCAGTTGCAAGCCATTCTCTTGGCCAGCATGTTCCTTGTGTTCCAGCTTCCTGATCAATTTTTTCAACCAGGCCAGCTTTACTAGTTGTAGAAGACTTATTTTCAGCAACACGCCAGGTCTTAAAAGGTCCACCACGTAGGCCATGAATGAAAACAATATCCATCAAAGCATTCTCAGATTGTAAGCATTCTCCAGATACAATCGGAGAAGAGAGGCTTCCATTGTTGTAATCTCCAACAACTGATCCATCTTTTCTATCCGCGGAAAAATAATCACTTACTGATGAAGTACTAGCACAATCTTTCTTCTCGACAGATGAAGAACTGCGCTGATCACAGGATGACACACAGTTTGTAGAACACTTCCAATGTGGTAGTTCAGGGTTGATGAGAAATATCATATCATCATAACGAGCACACGTACTCTTTTGATTCCCAAAGCCCCCATTGGAAGCATTATCATCTAAGGAATTCCCATTAGTTTGTTCTGAGCAGAATATATTTGATAATGTTGCTCTGGCATAACTTTGAAGTTTTAGGTCATTGCAACCAGGGATTTTCCCATTTGCACAATCATCAAGCCATTTGCACCAAGTTTCGTCAGCTTTTATGCTTTTCTGAACATTTGGAAGAAGAGAAATAATATTCAGCAGCCGAGCTGCATGCTTTCTAATATGAGCTGTAGGAGGAACTCTAACACTAGAAGAATCATTTCCATCAACCACAGGTGCTTCACCAGAGGCATTTGCTCCTCGCTCTTGTGACTCAAGAACTCTTGATGCATCATATGCCTCAATAGCAGCAAGATGTTCATAATCATCTCGCAGAAGAAAACGTCTAAGAAGACATAGGACCCCCAAATCTGCTATTCTTTCCTGGCTTTCATAATCTTCACTGCAAACCTCAGTTAGTGCTTTAATACCCTTCATGGTAGCCACGGCAGCATCTGCAGCATCAAACTTTGGCAATCCGCTTCTTTTTATATTTTTGAATGGCCCAGTAAATGGCTCTGAAGACAGAAGATCTGCAAGAGGAAATGCTTCAACTGAGTCTGTGTCTCTTCCTAATTGATTCCCTGCCAGACTAACAACAGCACCAGCCAACTGATTGGATATCTGAGTTGCAGAAAGAGCATTGGATTGATCAATTTGAGTCTGCCAAGATCATAAAGTTCACAAGATCCAGAAGAAAGTCTTAATTTTAAGAAGACCAATCTTAAGATGAGAAAAGTAATAAAATTTTAACTTTATCCAAATTCTAACAAAAGATGCGTGCAAATAAGCACCTAGATTGACAAAAAGATTTATGCAAGATAAACATTTGCTAACCTGCACTTTGTCACTTTTAGGTTGAGTGGCTCCTTTAAGTGATGATGTCTTGACAGAACCAAGAACCTCAGTGAGCAAAATAGTTAACCATCCCTGAGAAATTGGAATTGAAGCAGGTCCATAGTCTTCAAGAATGCAGGAAAGGATGTTTTTGGCAGAACACCTAACAGCATCTGAAGAGAACTTTCCACAAACCCAACCTAAAAGAATTCCAGACCACCTTTGACTTTCTTCAAGAGATAAATGCAGATCCACAGCATATAGCAGTTCTAAGGTCTTAGCCAGTCTTTCTTGCACTGGCCCATGCTTTTTGGTTTGCTTGGCAATGTCTCTCATAAGATGAAGACCCTTTTGCAACACGGCATTCTGTGCACCAGAACTTTTTTCCACAGAAACTAGAAAAGCTGACAAAGCCATCTGAGCTAAAGGAATGTCTTCAGCTTTACTTGCATGAAAAGCAGTTGAAAGAAGACTGGAACTCCAATCAGGAACTGAATCAATCTGGGGTAAACTATTGTCCTCTAGCAGTAGCCGAGCAACTAAACTTGCATGCCATTTGACAGTCCTCTCAGGTGCCAATAGAGCAGTCATGACAGCATGTCCATCGTGATCAAGTTCTTGAATATGATTTCGATTAACATCTGATGCCAACGCCCAATTTGCTAAGGCCCATGCTGCAAAAGGTACAGCAACATGTTCACCATGCAAATCATCCCAGAGTCCAGGAGCAGAAATTGACGCCAAATTCTTGTTGACTTCTGCGCTACCATAACCTCTAAATGAAAATGTTTTCTGTGTGTCTTTAAGTGATTCCAAGTTATTAGTGTCAAAATACCCTGCCCTTGAAGCTCCATTCGTTCTTGAGAATCCCAATACAGTTGCGCCTTCCAGAATCTTTATTCCAATGCCCCTCATTCCTTTTCCACCAGCCTCATCATCTTCATTTTCACTAGATTCATCCAAATGCATGCCACCTTCCTCAATTACTTCAATGGCTGCTGCAATATCTCTCATATCTGCTTGCGCTGGCAAGGATGAATGCAATGATGCTTCTTCTAAGCTATCACAATTAGAGGTGACAATGTCCATTATGGCTGCAACAAGCATGCCCCGGCCTTTCAATGCATCAGAAATATCCAGTGAACTTCGTCTAACTTGCTGCTCCCGGAAAAAAGAAATTAGTTAAAAAGTTCAGCTGAAAATCCCATTGACCAAATAAGAGGCCACAAAAACCTTAGGGACCTTGTTTGTAACTAGTAGAATGGCAGGATATGAATGAACAAGGAAAGGAGAATGGCAGGACAATAGGACTTTCTAAAATTATTCAAATGTAACAAATAGCTTAGTTGTCTAAATTGATTTTGATACCAAACAAATATATTTCAAGATAGCATTAAAAATGCATACTTCCATTTATTAAAAAAATTTAAAGAACAAGTAAATCAGCAACCAAGCAAATACGTAAGTGCCTATGGCACGTTCAAGAGCTTGAATGGAAAAATCAATGATTCATTTGAGTACTTTAAAGTTGTTATGACAAGAATTACGGTCATAACTTAAGTATTATAAAATGAACTTCACAAATAAATACAACTTCAAGCTTAGAAAAACTGCAAACATATAGAAATATAAAGTCATTATTCATTACAGATTGACAGCATACCAGTAGTGCATCTTATACAAAATTCTGGCAGACAATCTGGACCTATGTTGACAAGCCACCCGACATTTTTCCTAACATCTCAACACAAATAGTGTACTCAAAGTAAAATTGAAAAAAAAAACAAGAAAAAGAAAAAAAAGATTTTAGAAGATTCTATTATTTCCTGTCATCCTAGAAAAAATTTCAGTTTCACTTTACAATTGATTTCTGCAAGAAGTCAGTTGGCATAATTTGAATCTTTTGTTGTATGCCACCATAGTCATGAGCTTCACATGCATAGTCAAAAGCTTTTGGTTGATCATTATGTCCATGCAAATAACCTGACTATGAAGTAATTGCAAAGTAAGATTACAGGTTTCACAATCTCAAATTGTTGTGTTAACCTCTTCAAAGTTTAAAATGCTTTTGATTTTCCACTTCTTAATCCAAGACGTTTGAGACCATAGCATCATAAGTGAGCACACTTCCATGATTATCACTTTTTAAATGTGAAAATATTAGATTGTACAAGAACTCTGTAGATGCTCTATTTAAGAAAAGTGACAAATTGATAATTTTTTTTTACAAGGAGCAAACAATTTTTAAGTAGCTAAATGAACCTCATCTATAGACTATTTGTACCCTATTTAAAACCAGAAATTCACCCTAACCTTGACACTCTATTCCCACCCCATTCACGGAAAAAAAATTACACCTAAACTACCCTTCAACCTCAATGGACTCGACCTTCAAAAAACCCCAAAACCGTCCCATTTCTTCTTCTTTTTCTTCCACATTCTTTTCCCCCCCTAACGCATGTGCAACTACCAAACCCAAACCCAAAAGTTTTGAGCTTTTCATAATTTTTAAAAGATTTTTATATAATTAATTTTTTTTTATTATTGAAGTTGGAGAAAAGAAGAACATGAACAGTGGAATGTGGAGGACACGGAATGAGATAAGAAGATAGCGATATAATCTCGAAACAAAGGTTAGTTTAATAATTTTAAGTGGGGATGTTTTACAAATTTGAAAAAAAAAATGTTAACTGGGGTTGTACCCCAGTTAATTTGCTTTTAAGTTTGCTTTTAAGTTTTAACAATTTATATCAGTGTCATTTCTATGCACAACCTAAATTAATCAACGTTAAAAAGTCCTTGCTGCTAGATTACAATTAGAATAACATTGGTTCTGAGCCTCTTAACAAGTCAATGACAATTAAAAATATTGAAAGATCCAATAGGAAGACATAAAATAACAAGAATAAAGATAATTAAAAGGACACCTAATAATGATATAAGTTACAATTTAACCTTGGATAGAGATGATTGAAGGAAGGATTCATTTTCATTAATACAAACTAACCGTTGCACAGCTTCATATTTTCTAAAACGACCATTCAAAGAAAGCTTCAACAAGGATTTCCCTCTATCACAAATAACTTAAATTTATCAATTGCTTCTCACACCATCTTTTTCAGCATCGACATTTTCAACAAATCCAACATAAGACTCATGATATCACAAATTACCATCGACTCACATTTTCTGGAATGACCACTCAAATAAGGCTTCAACGAATATGTTTTTCTACTAGGTTTATTAAATTTTGACCATTTGTTCACAAGGATATTTTGATGATTTTAACATTCCACTAATCCAATAAAGGACTCAACAGCACCATATATTTTGATTAAGACTCCTGCACCAGTACTAGTTTTATGATTTATCCCTCCACAAAATATACTCTCTACATTTTTATCAACTATTGTATAACAATCATTTTAAGAAAAGAAATTATGATGATTTTTTTTTTTTAATTCCATGAAACTACGTTGAGTTTGGGGAGGAGATTTTCCCTCTTTTGAATTGTAATGTTGGGGATCATAATGCTGGTAACATATAGGTGCTCAATTAGGCTAAGTGAAAAGAATTCAACGAAAAGAGAAGAATCTCCATTGTAAATTCGGAAAGATTTTAAACGAGCTTACTTTCTTCGAACGCCGCGGTTGATAAGAAAAAATAAACTTCAAGAGCCTTGGAACAGCTTGTGGCCTTGCAAGCACCTTCTCACGCACGTTCCGATCCGCAATCAAATACGCAAGAGCCCTGGCAGACTCGGCCTGAGTTCCAAAGCTATCAGCCGCCGGTGACGCGGCAACCGTCTCCAGAAGCCAATCCACCACCGCACCCCCACCAGCAGCGACTATCGCCGATCTCCTGCTCTCACTCGCCGCGACAATGTCCGCCAACAGAGAGGCAACTCGAAGCTCAAACCCCGATCGCACCTCCTGATTGGCGGACGACAAAACTGACCTCAGCGACCTCATTAGAACAGTGGCCGCGACGCCGGTTTGCCTCATCCGGTTCGCAATCCTCTTCACCGAATCATTCGATGTCTCGATGGAGCGTTCGAGATCGGCGAACAAATCCTCGGATTTCTTCTTGAATTTGTCGTTCTCGGAGGAGACAATGGCCGCAGAAGCGACAAGGGCGGAAAGTAGGGTTAAGGAGAGAGCGATGATGGAATTACGAAAGAGGAAAGAAGAAGAAGACGAAGAAGAGGAGAGAGAGTTGGGGTTGAGGAGGATTGGATGAGGAACAAGTTGCGGATTTTGGACATTGTTAGGGTGTTCGGTGGGAATTTCAGGTTGACGTGAAGAAGAAGAAGAAGGAGAAGAAGAAGAGGAGGAGGAGGAGGAGGAGGAGGAGGAGGAGGAAGAGGAGGAGAAGAGACGAGTAAGAGAGAATCGAAGGGTGGGACGGGCCTTGGTGCAGAGACGGAGCATGGTTCAACAACAACAACAGTGGGATCTTGTTGTGATCTCGTGACGCATTGTTGTTGGTTACTGAAGGTTGTGGAAGAGAGGCAGGCAGAGATGAAGGGGGGTAATGGCGGCAAAAGGTACAATCCGAATATGCGACTCGTTCGACAAGAGGACCCGACGACCGGTCTGGTCTATTAGCCTATTTCTTTCTTTTTTTTTTCTTTTTCTCAAGCACTTCAACAAGTTTTTTCCTCTTTTTTCGTTTTCTGTTTCCCTTTTTTCCCCCTTGTATTTCTTGATGCCTGCATGGCCGTGTATTGTTTTCATCTTTAATTTTTCGCCAAATAATGGGTCGAGAAATCCTAAAGTTTGAACTTCTTGACGAAAACAATCCTAACCTTTTAAATTTAATAATAAAATTTAAATATTTTATTTTGAATAATTATATTCAAAGTGTATGATTAGAATATATTTTTATTATATGGCACTCAAGTGTTAAATGACAGGAAAACAAAAAATCATGTTAGCTTCTATACCATATTATCATTAAAAAAAATTAAAAAATTAAAAAAAGCTTTTGCCCATCTGAAAAAAAAACCAAAATAGGCATGATTCTTTTATATTCCTTTTAAGACCAAAAAAAAAAAAACTTTTATATCCCTATTTAAACAATTTTGTGATAGTTAGGCGATATGTTAACACCCAACTATCTCAGAGTTGTCTATGCGTGGGGTAGGGAACTTGGCTTTTAGGATGCCCGCCCTTAAATAGGCAGCATTCTAAAAACAATTTTAACATTTGATGTTGTCTGGTCAAGGGGCGGTATCCTTAGTAGTGTCGTCTTTGAATTGGCATTAGTGGTGCCTACTTGTGTTGTTGTTTTCTTTTTTTTCTCCTTTTTTTGTGTATGTGTGTGTGTCAATTTTAGCAATAAACAAAATGTTTATGTTCACCTGCCCCAATTGCGAGACTAGTTCTAGCACATTTTAATATCCAAACATGAATCTCTGGAAGTGAAAAAAAAAATTTCGAGGCCCGGCTTGCAATTTATCTATCTCATTTGAATTTTGGTTTTATATTATAACTTAAGGAATTAGAAACCTATTTATGATCACTGGGCCAATCCGGGAGGAGTTTTTTTGCAAGACAAGTTTCAGCGTTCTTATACCCCAACATGAACCTCGAAAATGACAAGTTTCAACGTGTTCTTATACCCCAACATGAACCTCGAAAATGACAAAAAAAATTTTGAGGCCCGGATCCAACTTGAGTTATAGTTTTTTATTATAACTTAAGGAATTGGAAACCTATTTACAATCATTAAGGCCAATCTGAGAGGAGTTTTTTTGTGAGACAAGTTCCACCGCGTTCTTATACTCTGTTAGAAGTGATGAACATTTTTTTTGAGGACCGGATCGCAATTTAGATATCCCACTTGAATTCTAGTTTTCTATTATAACTAAAGGAATTAGAAACCTGCTTATGATCACCGGACCAATCCAGGATGAGTTTTTTTGTAGGACCAGTTCCAACACATTCTAATACCCCGACATTAACCTTTGAAAACAACAAAATTTTTTGAGCAATGGGTCGCAATGTGGATATCCCACTTAAATTCTAGTTTTCTATTATAACTTAGAGAATTGAAAACCTGTCTATGACCAACCACACCAATTTCCAAAGGGGTTTTTTTATGGGACCAGTTCCAACGCTTTCTTATACCCAAACACAAACCTTCGAAAGCGATGAAAAAAATTTTTAAGGCCTGGATTGCAATTTGGCTATCCCATTTGATTTCTAGTTTTCATTCCAAGAAGGTAATACCTAAATTTGAAACTTGTCAAACATTCATAGTAATACAATTACTACTTGAGATTGATAACATGAATTGAATTGAATAATCTACTTTATCAAAAGCTATAACTTGAGATTACATACATCAACATAATCTCTATAAAATTTAATGAATTACACGGATAGTAATGGAAATATCATCCCATTCAATCCTTCCATATTTGCTAACTCATCTAAATTAACTTCAGCTAATGAAAAAAAAAAGATTAAGGTGAAAATTTCAATTGCAAGTAACTTCTACCGGTAGATATAACAACTTTGTTTGTAGTACAAAAATTGCACAAGTGAAAATCAAGATAATCATGTGTCATGAGCAACACCCACTTTTCTTTCACATGGACATTAATGAATGACTTGGAATTCTTGGCGATTTTCATTCTACAGAGAAGGGCCTTCATTAATATGTTGTTATTGATCTTGAACCACTTTGTGATTCTTCATGATAGCTGCCATGGGTATGGGCATGACTTTCTTGTAAAGGAGGTGAAGGCAATGACTCCTCAACTTCAACATTAACATCAATCAGATATCCAACATGCCCTCGTCACATTCTTTGTCTTGCTCCTTGTCCTCATCCTCGTCCTCGTCGTGGATGTGCACGTCTACATCTACATCCTCGACCATTAACATCTATATCTTCATTTTGCTCAAAATCTTCTTGAATGTCCCATGGGTCTTGAACATTTGGTGGGTAGGGTATATGGGAACAGGTGAGATGATGATATCATCAAAATTTATGCCTTGGTTTGGTGGTATAAGAGGTTAAGGCATCGTGATATATATCACCCCATGAATTTGATGATCTAAGCGCATTGCCTCTATAAAGTTAGGGCACATAGATCGTACAAAATAGATCTTTATAAGGCCTGACATGATGATATATTTGCTCCACTCTAGTTGCCTAACATTAATAGAAAGCGACTATTATTCACTTTGCAAATAAAAAGAGGAATAGAGCAAAAGTGACACTTACAAAATAATCAAAAAGTGCACATCGTCGGCTAATAGATCGCTGAGCTATTTGTCGAAACCATTGTGCATAATCCACATCACAACCAACAATAGGATTTTCGATCCGAGGACCAAAAACAATAAATTCTTCTCAATGATCCCACATTCCAATGTCCCTTTGATGATATGTTGCCCAATTTGTTGATGAAGAGGCACGTAGAGTACTCTCATGAAGAGATCATTTTGTTCACAATCACTTCATCATCACTAGCCATTTCACCTCTAGCATCACCATCTAATATTATATTAGCCTCATATTCATTATGATATGTTGGTTGATTATGATTAATACGATAGTTGGGCATTAGGGCCTTCATCTGCTAAAATATGTTGAACATTTAAATATGACTCCATAGTATTTGGGTTTGGGG
>JAJIYU010010602.1:0-15930 GCA_030144865.1 Tinospora cordifolia | reverse complement strand
TGTGTGTGTGTGTGTTTGTGTGTGTGTTTCCTTTAACAAAAGTAATTTAAAAAGTCAACAAACTATGTAGTTATGGGATATGCTTTGCCAAAAACAGAAGAAAAAGTGAATAAATAAATAATAAAAATTAATTTAATTGGCAAACAAATTATTTAATTTATGGAATATGGGTGATCAAGAAAAGAAGAAGAAAAGTGAATAAACAAGTTAAAATAAGATGAAAACTTTTAAAAAGAAATTAAGTGAGTTCTTCGAAACTTCTTTTATTTGTGATTTCTTGTAAAAGAAGAAAATGGATTTAAATAATAAACCATTAAATTAAGCATGGTGGAATTTTAATTAACAGAATATATTGTTGAAAAGTGAGCCATGAATAAAATTAAATGTCCAAACAAAAAAAAGGTAATTAAGATCGAATGCCACTCATTTGAATTCATCAACCTAGTTAAAATATGGATTTTGTGAGGTCACCTATTGGCATTTTTAAGTATTAAAATATCTACTTATATTTAGCTTATTCAACTATATATCTAGTTATTTAAGCATATGTGCAAAAATTGTCAGAACTAAGCAATTTTCACAAAGATTCTCCATTTTGAATTAAACTTCTTTGAATTAGTTTTAATTTTCAAGTGGTTGAAGTTGAGTCGAAATTGAATTTTTTTATTCGTGAATCTTGACCTAAATTCCAAGTGTAAATTGAGTTATATAAGAAAATTGAATTGTATGATTCACTTGTCGAGTAATCTAATTTTAATAATTGATTATTTTACTCACCTTATCTTGTTTCCTACATATGTGACATGCACCACATATAGGCACATTTAGAAAAGAGAAAAAGATGTTAAAAATCTTGTTAATTCCTAGGTACAACCAAGTGGGAAAATGAATGGTATCGCGAGCAACTAATTGGGAATAAGTGTGAAATTTAAACACAAGGAACCTATATTTGCTTTTATGTGGTTTAATAACAAGCATGCCTATGTGCATGAAGGATGATGCCATCCTAAGATTTCATCAGATTCTCTAAGTTGAATGCATGGGTCTTAACGTCGAAGCATGTAAAATGTTTATATAAATTCCAACCTTGTGTTCTTTGTGTTCTTTACATAAATGTTTACATAAATTCCAACCTTTTTAAGACTTTAAGATTATTGTAATTGAAATATCATGCTTGAATATCTTGAATGTTATATTCGTTGAGAAATCTTTAGATATGCTTGTTGAAGTCCTCAAAACTTACAAGGGATGTGTTTTTTAGAAAGATAATTTTAGATTTGTTGCAACATATCCCTATGTTAGATTTGTTGCATTTTTTTTTTTTGTTTTTTGAACTGGTTAGATTTGTTGCAAAATATGCCTATTAGTTGACTAGTTTGAGCTTGCAGTTGATTACAATCTTTTGTAGCTGACCAAGATATGGTTGGAAATGTCTGATAGCATTTCAAGTTTTATGGCCCTCTCAAGCAGTTGATCAGTTTTCTTAGCAGTTGATTTTAGCTAACTACTCTGTCTTAGTTGACTATAATAACATAGTAGCTGCATATTTTAAATTGATTTTATGGTCCAAGTTTTAATTAACATTCACAAAACTCTTTAGATACTTGAAATTTGAAAATATTATTGCTAGGCATAATATAATGTATTTTAGAAGAAGCTACCGACACAATCAATCATTAAAAAAAAAAAAGATACAAGATAGATAATCTCACAGCCAATTGATTGATTTTAAAATTAGGGTATTAAGCACCACATGATGCAAGAGATCGATGCATATTGGACTTTGGGCAGTGGGAAGTTCAATTCATGAAATTTGATTCAAGTCTATACAAATTAGCATGTGTTTTTTATTCTCCTTCCCTTATGATTGTTTCTTAGTCATTTAGTGTTTGCTTGATTTTTAAGTATTTTGTTTATAAGGGATGCACATTTCAATTATGATTTGAAGTCTTCAATAAATACCATAAAACATATGCATGTTCTTGAAATACATTGAGTTAGGATATTGAAGTAACATTTGGCTTTCTTCATTCTTAATACATTGTTTTCTCTTACTCACCTAGGAATTGAAGCTCGAGGCTTTATATTTGGTCCCCCCATTGCTTTGGCCATTGGAGCGAAGTTTGTACCCTTGAGGAAACCGAAGAAGTTGCCTGGTACATCAATCATTCAGAGTCTTCTTTTTGCACATCACCTTGTTTATTGATTGCTGACTTTAGTTTATACATTCTTGCTTTTGCATTTTTTGTTTCAAGATCTAGTTTTTTTCTCCACTTTTGAATCTTTTGATTCCAATTTTCTCAATTTGGTATGTTTCTTTATGTACCATATTTAGGGCTTCATCTTTTTTGTGTTTCTTAATTTGGATAAGACCTAGCCTGGAAATTTGTCTTCTCAATGGAATATCCCTTTAGGTTACAATTGGTGGAATTTCTGAAGCTACATTATTTATTTGAAGCTTTATGGGGGTATTCATATATATTTTTTACAGGGGACATTGATGCTGTGTTTGCTGTCTAGTTTGATGCCTTTAGATTATGGTTAGCCAACTTTTTTTTTTTTTTTTGCTTACCATGTTTAGAGTGCTACATTTTGCTGTGGTGCTTAACAAAGGCTAGTCAAGGACACGTAAAGGGAACAAAAAACTTTCTCTTAAAACAAAGCATTTTGATTTTTGAGACGTACAGGATGATAGAAATGAGATTGAGGTGAAAATAATAGGAAAGATGAGAGTTTGCTTGTGATAAAAACTACAAAAATATTTCCATGAGATGGGCAATGACATGAGAAAGTGGAAGGTTGCTTCTCATTTGAAATTGTTTTGAAGTAATTTTCAACAGCTTTAAAGGCCTGTTCATGGTGAAATGCGTGTGGTAATGATCTTATGTAAAGACCTTTTTTGTTAATTTTTTTAATTTTTATTTTAGCTTCACGAAATTTTGAAGTTTGTTTGGACTGCATGTTCATCCTAACTTGATTATGTTGCTATATATATATTTTTACCATAAAGGTATGTTGTCTATATGAGGTGGTGCTAATTTTGAAGGGCATGTTGTCTATTGTAGGTGGTGCTAATTTTAGTTTTTTTTTTTTAAACAAATGCATTAATTTACTTGCATGCTAGTTTCCTTTTTGCTTCAATCTGCTAGGAATGGTTGTGATAAAAGCACTTCAGTTGTATTGGACCCGCTTTTAATGGATTGGAAATGATGACAGGGAAGGTTATTTCAGAAAAATATGTCCTCGAGTATGGTACAGATTGTATTGAAATGCACGTTGGAGCAGTTGAACCTGGAGAACGTGCTTTGATAGTAGATGATTTGATAGCTACTGGAGGAACCATCTGTGCTGCAATAAACTTACTTGGTCAGTTACTATTATTCTGGTACAACAATCATGTATTTGATAGAAACATTATATTTTCTTGAGTGTGCTACACAAGAAAATCTTGTGAGTAAAGAAAAATGTGTTTATTTGTTTACTTATGGGGACGTGTCGTGTTCAACGTTTTTATTTTTTTACCACTAATGTGAAAACTTTGTTTTATGTGCATGGTTGCAAAGATTGTGGTTTAGATGTGGGAGATTTGTGATCCTAAGATCCCAGGTTTTCTCCTCATTTTTTGGTTTTTACGAGCATGTTTAGGTTTGTGATTTTGATTGGGAGATTAATGTCCTAGGGCCCTAGACACTTGATTAATATAAATTACACATATGATAATTTCAATATGGTGATCATCAAGTATTCTAGTTCAATACTAATCATGCTAACGTGCTTGAAATTGTAATTTGTGCTGCAACATTGTTGGTAATATTAGCTTTTTCAAAATCAACTTGAAACTTCAAGAAATAAGAATTGAGGCCTTGAGCTAATAGGTGGCTAGACACAACACAATAGAGTGAATGTTCTTGGTAATAAAATAAAAAAGAAAGTAATTTTGTAAAATTATTACACTAGGTTAATTATATTAAAAATCAATCTAGTAAATGATGAAAGAAAAATTTTGATAGGCTATATCTTGATCATTTACCCTAGTCTATCATAGCCTAGGTGTAAAAAAGGAAAAACAAAAATGAAATGTAAAAGGTATAGCTTCCTTCTCTAAGTGAAGGGTAGATTTGCAAAATTTTTGATCACTAAATATGCCATCCAACAATCGTTGTAACTACATTTACAATCACGCACATACCCAACTCCAAGCAATGTGTTTGTAGATTGTGGAAAGCTACTAACTCAAGGAGCCTTATTTTATTTTTTCGCTAGTGTGGCATGCCAACACATGCATACCCATTCTTTGGATTCAAATATCTAAAAAGAAGTTGTAGGCTAGGCTGGGTTTTGTATACAAGGTCATATATAGAGGTCTGACAATATTAGGGCATGACTATTGATATGTTCTTTTTTTCCCCCTGCTCATATATTGTTTTTTTTTCATTTTATTTTCAATGTCATTTGTAACGATCCACAGGCTCTAATGTGTCAATACTGTCCACAGTTAGTCACCTACCAATAGTTTGGGGTTTTTTAAAAGCCTTGACACATCAAAGACACATGCCTACACTAGTAGCCCAGACATCACATCACTATTTAAGCGATGTGGAATATATAGATGCACCACCGTGTGGGGTCGTTTGGTTTCTAAACACACCGCTTTATTAGCCTAGAGTGGCTTTGATACTACTATAAATGCAATGATGTGCAAGCCCTATTGTGTTGGTGCTATCACCTACCAATGGTCTAAGGTTTTTTAAAAGGCCTCAACACATTAAAGACACACGCTGACACTAATAGTCTAGACATCACTCCATTATGAAGAGCTTGTTGATCATTGTGGTGGTATCAGGGCTATGTTGGGGCTAGTAGAGGTGCATATTGGAGGACTGAACAACCCATAAGGATGGTGGATTTGTATATCCTAAATTACATGTATAGTGGAGTGATGTCTGGGCTATTAGTGT
Organism: Tinospora cordifolia; assembly: GCA_030144865.1. Classification (NCBI taxonomy): domain Eukaryota; kingdom Viridiplantae; phylum Streptophyta; class Magnoliopsida; order Ranunculales; family Menispermaceae; genus Tinospora; species Tinospora cordifolia. The sequence goes on along the minus strand of JAJIYU010010602.1, from coordinate 10,972 downwards.
GAGTGCGTCTTTAATGTGTCGAGACCTTTTGAAAAATCTTAGACTGTTGGTAAGTGATTAGCTAGGACAATATCAATACAATAGAGCTTACAGATCGTTACAATGACGATCTGAGGACAATAACAATACAATAGAGCTCGTGGATTATTACAATGGTATTAGAGCCACTCCGGGGCTACTAAAAGTGTGTGTCTAAGGACCGAACAATTCTTAAGGGGGTGGATCTGTATATCCCATATCGTTTATGTAGTATAGTGATGTTTGGGCTGTTATAGCAATTAGATGTTTTTAATATATAGAGGCCTATTGAAAAAAACTCTAGACCATTGGTAGGTGACTAAGTGGAGACAATATTGACGCAATAGAGTTCGTTGATTGTTACAACATCTCTTCTTTCCATTGGATATAATACATATTAATATTTTAATATCTAAAATTGTTGGACACATGTTCCATGCTCATTTTTTTTAATGAAGTGTTGGACATGGGTACGTCTACCCACATAAAGAGTTTTGGAAACATATAATTGAATCTTAAAGTAAAGGATTTGGGTAACATAAGTGCAAAGTGAGTGAGACTTTTGGGGAGTTTGGTAAAAAGGTAGGTTGGTTTCTTCTAATTATATCCTGGATTGCATGTCTTTTGCTCTCATTTGCCATTTCACAAGTAGGTTTTAAAGATTGGATTCATTTGCTATCAATGTTATTTAGGGCTCAAGGCGCACTTGAGGCAAGGGATTCCTTTGTTGCCTAAGGTGCAAGGCAAGATGCGCACCCTTTGTTGCCTAAGGTGCAAGGTGCAAGGTGCAAGGCAAGATGTAAACATAAGTCATATAACAAGTTAACAATTCAATGATTCATAACGCAATTATCCAAGCTTTTCTTACTTTCTGAAATTTAATGACAATTTTATTTGTTTTCATGTGTAGTAAATTCCATGAAATAGAGAAGAGGAAGAGGAATATGAGGAGGATGGGGTGTGGGAGAGGAGGTGATGTTGCTTGTGTTGCTTTCTTGTTCCCCTCAACTTTCTACTCCTCAGCTTCCTCTTGGTTGTTGCGGTTCAAGGAAAAAAAGAAAAAGATTAGCTCGTGCTTTTGTTTTTATATTAGGGAAAACAAGAAATTCATTTTGTTTTTGTGTTCAAAGTTGTAATAATGTTAAATCATATTTTACTAAATTTAATCACATTATTATTATTTAAAATGAGAACTAATTAATCAAATTATTAAAGATTAAGAGAAGGCTCACCAGGGCTCAAAAGAATGAGCACCTCACTCATGTTCTTATGCCTACAGTATTTCCAGGCGTAAGGGGTGCGCTTGCCTTGAGGCATGCGCTTGATTGTGCCTTAATAGTGAAATTTGCTAACTTGTGGTGTATCTAGTTGGAGAGGAATAGAAGAATATTTGTGGGTGTTTGGGAAGAGGCCAAGCGTTTGGCTTGTAATTCGGGTGGCATGTTCAAATTGGGTATGTAATTGGAGTAAGAATTGTTGCAGATGGTTGTAGGGCTTGTGTTGTGGGCTTTGGTTGTGGTGGTTCTGTGTTTGGTCCATCTTGGAATGCCTTTTACCCTTTGTTTTCCTAGTCATTTTGTGTATTTGGTATGATTTTGGTCATGCTTCTCTTTGGGCTTTTGCAGTACCTCACATGCTTTGATTGTTATTTTGTTCACTCTTTTTTTTTTTTTTTTTTTTTTCTATATTAGTATAATAATTTTCTTTTCTAAAATAAAAGAAAATAGGAAATAAAATGTGGTTGCACATGGAATGTCTTTGTTGCGATGATATGGCATGACTGAATTTTTTTGTGATGAGCTTGTGATCCTATTCAGTACTCTAATTTCTTCATGCTTTTTTGCCCATATACATCTATTTCCCAGCTTTAACATATATTTAATCTATGTAGCACTTCTTTATTTGCTCTTAATATTTTTATGATGAAAACCTTTCAGTCATATTAGTTCTATATATTTGTTTTTCTATTGGTTGCTAAAATTACGTGGTTAATTTCTTCTTAGAGCGTGCTGGAGCTAATGTTGTTGAATGTGCGTGTGTCATTGAGTTGCCTGATCTAAAGGTATGTTATCTATCTAATATATATATATATATATATATATATATATATATATATATATATATATATATATATATATTTTATATTTTTTTTCCTTGTGGCTGTATGGATCTTCATTTGCCATATAGCATGGTCTCCTAAAGTGAGCTTGATTGCAAACTTAAGCAAACCATTGCAAGGGGAAAAAGCATCATTTGATTTTTCTTTTCTTTGGTTTTTTTTTTTAATTTCTCTTTTTGGCAAGTGATGAAAAATGGTGCACAAGCATCGAGAATTTGATTTGGACTTGATTTTGTTCACTTAAAACTGGAATTAATTTGGAAAAGATTAATTTAACATGGTGAATATTTGTAAAAAAATTACAGAACTAGAGAAGTTTAGTGAATTTTCTTATTATATGCTTCAATATAATAACCACTTTAATGCATATAATTTACCAATAAGTGATGATAGTGACCTGCAAAATCAATCTTGTTAAGTGGATTAATGAGTTTGAGATGATATTTTCTAATCTTACTTTAATTTGTTTGGATGTTTAATTTTATGGTTGCTTGATTTTGACTATACCTTTGCTAGTTCGAATTCCACCCTATTTAAGTTATCAGTTTATTATTTTTTGCTAGTTCAGATTCCACCCTATTTAAGTTATCAGTTTATATATATATATGCTCTAATTGTACTAATTAAAAGAAAATGACTCTGGGAACTCTATTAGTTTATGTTGAGGTTTTTATCTTCTTTCAACTTCATTTATTTATTTACTTATTTTCTTTTATTTTTGACATACTTGTTAATTATACAATTTGTCAGCTTATTAAATTAATTTTAAAAATATATATTGTTACAAAGTTGAAAATAATACATAAATTTTGATTTTTTTTTTTGTTTTATCGATGAAGTAACTTTTCTTTTTTGTTATATTTCATCAAATTTTGTTGGATTTTTGAATTTTTTTCATTAATTTTTTGGATTATGAATTGAGAAATAGAAATTGTGTCAAAATTGATTCAATTTTGTCTTTTCTTTTTCTATTTCTATTGAATTATTTGGGCATTTTAGCGCATTTTTTTTAAATTTTTACATTCACTTTACACTTTGATACTAACAAAAAAGAAAACTGCAGAAGTTTTCTGAGTTTTTGGCAATTTTTGGAACACAAATGCACATTACTAGTCATACTCGTATTCACTAATCTGGATTTATCAAAGTTAATGAGTGTTTTAATCAAGAAAATCTCATCATTATCACACCAAATCATGTTAGAATGTAGAAGTCAAAGCACAACAAGGATCATTCTACCCCTGATGTTGTACTCAGTGTTTAAGTACTGTATGCTTTATCCACAAAAAGAATTGAATTTTGCCTGTGGCTTTGATGGGGTCTGAATGCATGCATTCTATGGCCTTTCCCAATGCGGTTTTTGGAAAATTAAATAACGTGGACTTATTGTTGATTTATGTTTTCACATGCTTAGTTACGGTTAAGGTTCTTTCTAACCTTTTTTAGAACTTATTTTCAGGAGCCTTACCATGTTCTTTAGAGTTATTTGCTTTTAGTGACACTTCTAGATACTTCTGACCGCAGATTTCCAAATATTTGACTTTGTTGCAATCGTTGGAAAACCTTTTAGTTCTTTTCTAGCTAAAATTGGTACTTTCGTGAGTAAGACCCTACATGGTCCTTGGAAGTTCCCTTGAAAGTTGGACTTGAGGAGGATAGTTGTCCAATTGCAGTTAGTCCAACTCTGGTTTTCTTTGGGTAGTTATGACAGGATGAAGCATTATTTTTCAGTATATCTAATTTGCTTCAAAGTTGGTGATTTGTACTTTATACATAGATTGCAATTACCATTGTTCTCTATCTAATCCATACATGTTTGAATTGATTGTCTAGAAAATCCTAAAATAAAACAGTTACAGGGCTTTAAATTTGGTTAGTAGAAACTCAATAAGTTTGTCATTCATTGCATGTCATGCACCATATGTGAAATTGATCAACTTGGAATGTTTTGAAAGTTGGGATTCTCTTGTTTTTTGGATGGTCAAGTTTGAAGATAGAGTATAGCAGTCAAAATCATGAATTGTAATTTAATTGTTGAGGAGTTAGATGAACTGAATCAAAATCAAGGAATTGTAAGATTCATGTGTGTAGAATGAATCATGTATAAAAAGACATCCCCTATTCAAAAATCAAATGAAATTAATGTTGGTGTTTTTAACAAATTATTTTAATTATAATTAAACATCCCAATAGTCTAATACCTTCTCTAAGGTGCTTATTCTTACAAAAACTTGCCAAGTTTAAAATATGTAGCTTTATATATATATATATATATATATATATATATATATATATTAATTTTCTAAAAAAATTGAAAAATAATACCTCTAACTGTTTATTTTCTATAAGACTTTCATTTTGGATTTAATTTTTAGAATTGATTGCTGACCTGTTTTATTGTGAAAAACTAATCTTCTTAAACATGAGTTCACATTGAAATTTTTATCAAGGTTCAATTATTAAAACTATTCCTTTAAGTTTTATGACTAGTTATATCTCTTAAATTGGCTTTGATTTCAACTTAATATTGGTTGTTTGAAAAGTACAATTTATCGGGAACATTTTAAATTGGCATGAAGATTTTTGTAAAAATTTGCTAATCAGAGAAATTTAAAGAATTTTTTGCATATATGTTTAAACATCTAGATTTATTGTAGTATTACATATATGCTATTTCATGGAAGCATTGTGTCATAAATAGAACTCTAACATAGGCGAAGAGAAGTCGATCAACAAGCCATTAAGCTTGGGATGGAATTATCATCTGTGTCTTTCATATAATGGGAGTGTCCTTTTGCCCTTGATATCATTTTGTTTAGTTAGATGAGTGAAGATTATATTGAGGATTATGGAGCTGGAACAACAGCTCCGTGGGTGAATAACTCATTTAATATGAAAAGTGAGCTGATGGAGGTTTTCCTACAATTGACTTGATGAAAAGAGATCAAGGCTTTGTCAACTTCATTGGGCCTTGATGGTCATAAAAGTATCATTTCAGGAGGTAAATATTGTGCAATAGGATGGTTTTAGGCAACTTAAAGTGAATGGCTTTCAAGGTAGCAAAACTTGCTGTCAATTCTCTCTCCATTTGTAGTTATTTATGGAATGTTATTTTAGTAGAGTTCTGACGACAGGCACATCAGTTTTGTTGAAAAGCAAGTTAAATATTCCTGTTAATTATAGTGGCAACATTTACTTATTGGTAGTTCATTAAAACTTGGAAGGTTGTAACCTAACCTTCTTTGTAGAATGATATAATAGTAATTGATGAAAGTTCATCAAGAAAATACTGAGCTAGAGGTTTAGGGAACTCTAGAATCTTAAGGGTTTATGGCTAGTAGGACTAGGACTTAATACAGTAAATATAGTTTTGGTAGAAGTAGAAAAACAAATGATGAGAGGGTAATGGTTTGGATTCAAGAGGCACAAATGAATAAATTTTTAGATATTTGGTATCCTTTATGCATACAAAAGAAGAAATAGGAGGATGTGTTAAAGCAAGACGGATTAGGTAGAAAGTGCTTCTAGAGTTTTGTATGACAGGTGTATGTCATAGAAGTTGAAAAAAAAAAAATAATTATACAGTTGCCATTGGGTAATTCTTGTTATCTGGAATCAAATTTTGGGCAATTAAAGAACATGTCAATGAACAACATATAACAAAAATGCAATGCTGAGATAAATATGCTGTACAACTTCAAAAGACAAAATTAAAAATGAGCCTATAGGCAGCATTGTATGAATAGCACTAGTGAGAGATAAAATGAATGAAAATTGACTAGTGGTTTCAATACTCTGCACAGACCTTTGGATCAAGCAGCTAGCTAGCAAGAGTGATGTGTTAAAGCTTCTTGGTAACAATAGAGGTAGAGATAGACTTATAATAGCATTGAAAAGATAATTTAGGAAGATTTAACTTCTTGTAATTTGAATAACAATTTAGCCCTTGATAAAATGAAGTAGAGGAAGTGGATTCATGTAGTTTGTACCCTACACTTGAGAAAAACTGTAATATATTTGTGCATCATTTATTTCATATTTTTGTTCATTACTTAGCTTAATGTTTTGAGTTGATTGTTAATTTTTGTACTAATTACAAACTTTAGATAATTTGTTAATTCATGTTTTTATAGAGAATTAGGGCAATAAATGGGCAAAATGGAAAAAATTCATGCTGCATGGCTCAATTGGGCATACTTGGTGATGTGACAGTGAGGAATGAAAGGTAACGCATGCCTTGATATAAGTTGGGCACAACAAGAAAATCTTACATTAGGATTTTCAGGAGAAGAATATAGAAAGGAAAGATCATGGAGAAAAAAGGTAGCTACTTAGTTTTTCATTGGGTTTCGACTTATTGACTTGGGGAACGAGAAAACTGACCATTGTTGGGTTTGATTGTAAATTAAATAATGCCTTCAGCACAAGGCAACAATGAGGATTTGAAGAAAACAAGAACAGAGTATACATTGTGTGACATTCAGACAGTTCTCTCTCTAGCTAGTGGAATTAAATATACAAATAAAAAGCTAGATAGCGGACATGGGTATGAGTTGATCTGTGTAGGAAACTAAAATCAGTTATTAAAGAACGTTGTAGCTGGTTGCATTTGGAAGAGCCAACTTGAAGGCCTTGAGGGTCCTGGGCAGTGGTTATTTTGGGAATTGATAGCCATGGTTTTCTGCTTGCAACAGGCGAAGAATGTGAGGTGATTTTGATGGGGGTGTTTTTGGTGGGTTGCGTAAAATAGGCATTCAAGCTAGTGGTGGCCAATTGTAGCTTGATGTTGCTTGCTATTTTGGTGACATCATAACTCAAAGGAGCAAAAATTAAATATGAAAGTGAGTACTAGTTCATAGTGGTCTATTTGGAAGGAAAAAGGAATGCTAAAGACTTTGCCCTGCCAGGGATAGTTTGGGAGAAATCTCATATGTTAGCATGCTTTTGTGTTAGCAACTGCTCTTTATCTATGTGCTATCTGATGTTGGAGAGAAAGTGAGGCTAGGAGAAGTTTGTATGGTCATAGGTTGTACGAAACCATATATATTGTTTAAGTAGGTGGTTTTGATTTGTATGTGAAGGTGGTCAAGATTTAAGAATTTAATTGAACAGAAAGCAGGAGGTGGCGATAGAGAATTCAGCTGGTTTTTCTTTTTCTTTTTGGATCTAAGTTAGCTCAAACGTGACTATTTTTGGTGCTCTTATCTGAAAGTAGGTTGCTTGGGCTCAAAATCTAGTATGACTTAGGGAATTTTTCTTCTTTTTCCTTGACTTTTATTTTTAATTTAAAGAATGATAAATTTAATGCAATGATATGTTTCATCTCTTCACAAAGTATGTCCTAAATTTCTTAACTAGAACATGATGTACATGCTAAATCTTCATGAACTTATAATTAACACAATTTTTTGAGTGTCAATGTTCATAAAATTGATGTTTGGATTTTGGTATTTAATGCTTATGATTGCATGGTTAGCATTTATTTGATTTTAAATTAGTGTGCCAAGGACTGAGAGGTGACATATATTATATATTTGATGAAATGAAAACCATAAATTGGCTATAGGATGTTGATATTCCTATGGAGTTTGCATGGCCTCAATTGAATAACCATAGGCTTTAATTGCTTGCTAGATGTTTTAATTATTTTCGAGAGAGGGAAATAACATTTTGTACGATTTTTCATGTTGCTTCAGAGAGCTTATTAGATGTTTTAGAGCCGTTTGACCTTCAGTTTGCCACATATACACTTGATAATTATGCTACTTAGAAATTCATGAAGATTGAAAATGCAACATCATGCCTTTATTTGGAAATTTGATACATACGTGGAGAAGAAACAAGGTTAATCTTTTCATTGACTGTTTTCATGCTTCAGATCAAACAACTAAAGTCAGTGAAGAAAAAACTCTCAAATTTATATAAGACTTTTGGGCTCAATTTCCAAGTTCATTAGTCAAAGTGCATAAACCCAGTGAAAAACAAACTAGCTGTGTTCTTTTTTCCTTTTATATTCTTCTCTTGAGTTTCTTATTATAGCAATATGACATTGTTTTTGGATTTTGGAGATAGCGTAAGCAAAAGTGTATCTTGTGCAGTGCATTGTGCTAGGTAGAGTGCAGAGTGATTTTGTTGTTCCACTGTCCACATCCCTATGATTAGGACTCTGGATCTCCTATCAAATATGAATTTTTATCCTTTAAATTACTCATATATATATATATCCTATGAATTTCATTTCGCACCGGAAACTATTCTAGGAGAAGTTCGAATCCGTTCCATTCAGGAAGACAATTCACATTCCTACATTAGTCATAAAAATGTTTATAACTTGAATCCTATGGTCCGTCATGTAGTTCCTTTCACAAATATTTGATTAGAAGTGTGCTGCTATTGCATTCATCCTGTTATATGATTTTTGAGCTGTCTAATTATTGACTAGATAAGTTTCATTATATTTTCTAAATTTAGCGTTATTATAGAGCTTAGAAATGCTTATAGCAGCTTTTGTTCTTGCATTAGTCTGATTATTTACATTGGAGCATCTGATTGCAGGGTCGTGAGCGGTTGAATGGGAAGCCATTGTACATACTGGTGGAGTCTCACTGATAATGGCATCACAATGGTGTGTTCTACTGCCGCTACTGTCTCAGGGCTGTACATTTGGAGGGGTATTGCTTCGACCTTATCAATTGAGTCTGGAACTTTTTCTTCTTTTTTTGACATGTGGGCATTAATAATTGTTGATTGCCCTCAACTTCTTTTCCTGTGATATTAGTAGCTCGTAATTAGTCATTGATGCACTCAGAATTGTTTTCCATAGTTGAAACTTTCTTCAGAAGGGTAAATTGTTTTCGAGATAATTCTAGTGTTACGTTATTGGATCCAAGCCCAAATTGCCAACTCGAAATGAGTTTGATGCTTAAGCACGAAGCTGTCTCTTCACAGCAGTGTCTCCTAGCTTTCAATCATCCGATCTTTTCAATACTAACGTGGATACGGTTGTTGGGACTATAAAAAACAGAGATCTGGGCCTTCTCTTGTAAGTCTTTTATTAATCATGAGGTTGATGGATGATGGGCGTCATGTAGTGTTAACCGTCCTTGTATGGCCAAGCGCACAGGCTGTCTATTATTATTGGCTTTTGTCTGGGCAGTATTTGGTTTTTGTTTTCACTTGCCTGGTGGAAATTATTACCCTTGAAATTTCTCTCAGATCTTTTGGAACTGGCAAATTTTGGCAGCTTTCAGTTGCTATCCACCAATGACTCCTAACTTTCATGAACTTGGCAATGTATTGCACTCAATTGCACCTGATGCATTTTTTTTAGTATAATCAACAAGGCCTCATGTGAATAGAAGCCTTGAAATTTGTAGATAATGAATGTTTTTACTTGCCGGGCAACACGAGAATGGAAAAAGATCTTATCCTGCCGAGGGTGTTAGGGGAAGGAGTACGCTGCATCAAGAACCAAATATTTAGCATGTAACAGGCATTATTAATAATTTCATTACTTTCCTGAAATTTATTTTTTGAAAGACTTCTAAAAAGTAATACATCATCTGTGATGTATGCCTGCAACTTCAATGGACCTAGAAATTTGGAGCAAGTTGAAGCTGCGAAGTCTTTTTCAAAATCATGAGTGAAGTGTTCTGCCCTTAATAATTAACTAATGTGTCTGACTCTTTAATGAACTTTTCGAAAGAAGGTAGTGTGAACTCATTCATTGCTCCTACCCTTTCTGACCATCTTGTGCAAGGTAAGGTCAATCTCAAATTTATTTCTCTTTTAGTGGATGCCATGGAATGAATGAATCCTCAGGTTGATTGGCGATAGGGGAATGAGTTTCGGACAAGCAAAAAATTTCTTGGATATCTTTTGCACTTCAAGTTGGTCAAAGATTGATACTTCGCAGTACTAGTTGTAGGGCATTCCAGCTTTCATGGAACCTCGCAAGACTAGCTTGTATATTTGACCGCTGAATTACTAATGCATTAAAGAAATTAAGAGATATGCCTTTATAACTCAAAAATCTATATTTAAAATCACACTCGCGCCGCGTATGGAAATTGAATGATTCAGGGTATTTTCATGTCACCTTGGAATTAATTTTAAATCATTTTTGGCGTTCTTCTTACAGAAAAGTGCAATCTATTTGATGTGAGAAAGCTCAATAATGATAAAATAAATGAGTAAAAATTAAGTGATTTCACTGATGAAGAACCTCTCAAAATACACTTCAATGTATCATTATTTTCCTTGCAGAATACTCAATCACCCAGGAGCAGAAACAATCACCAAAGAATGTATTTTCTTCGATGAATTAGTTCTTTTAGTTTTTTTAAAAGTTTTTTTTGTGATTATTTAATTGTGTGTGAGAAACTATTTTCCGGTACTTATTCAAAGCAAGGAGAATGAAAAATAAGAAGTTTCGTTGAATCTAAAGATGAACGTAGTCAATGACGTTAGAAATTTCTTCATGAGAAATTATGTTTATCTCACCCTCTTTATTCAGGAAATTTTTAAATGAGCAAACAAGCGAACAAGGCATTTTGATAATTAAACACATAATTCTTGATTTTTTTTTTGAAAAAAAATGCTAAATTTTCTTGATAAAATAGTAAGTGTCTCATTACGACATATCAAATTTGCAAAATGCTTGGAGATACTTGGAGATTTGGCAATTATAGCAAATGGGCAATTGTGTTGATTTTGGAGTTGCATTTTGAATCAAGTGCTAAATTTGAAAATTTTTGAAGAGTGAAAAAAAAAGAAACACTTTGCTAAATTCATGGACTGTTTTTATTTTATCAACAACAGTTACAAAGGGTGGGC
>JAJIYU010010601.1:0-15981 GCA_030144865.1 Tinospora cordifolia | reverse complement strand
TATTAAATTCTTAATTTTAAGTTATGTACGGTTAAATACGATCAAGGCATGAAATGACTGAAATAGAAAGTCAAGTGTGCGTCGCTTGTAATGTAACACCGGCCCGGCTCGCCGTTTGGTTTAGTCCACTGTCAAGAAAAATGGAGGATGCGTCCAATGCTTAATGATACAGGGGTTGGGGTGTTATATATTGGCACCTTCTCTGTAGTAAAAAATAAAAAAAAATGAGTTGTTTGTTCATATACAAGATCATAAGGAGTGGAACAAGGATTACATTCGTTCTTACGAGTGGCTAGCTAGCTATGAATACAATGAGCTCCATTGTAAGCCCAAGGTAACGCTTTTCTTTGGAGACAAGGGTCCCTAACTTCCTTCAGTAGTTAAATGAGTTAAAAGGTCACTTTAGATATTTTAATTCCTCCAAAATGAAGCATTGAGCAATGAAAGCTTGTGTCAAAGAAAGAAATCCATTATAAATATGTTATTTTCTCATTTTTCCTATGGAAGAGCATTTGAATGTAACTTCTTTAAACTATTTAGTCACTTGTAAGAGTGTAATGAAGATATAAATCGCTATTTCGAGTTTCACGTGTATATAGATGGTTAAGAATGCAATAAAATCTGAATTCATGGTGCAATTACTGTTTACCCAGAGAAATTAAGCAGTTAAAACCAACAACTCCTTGTAAGTGTCGAAGGAAGCAAAAAAGACTTTCATAAATTTAGAAAATAGGTTTTTTGGCAAGTAATTTGTTCTTTTTCTACAAGAGAAAAGCAAAAATAACTTTCTTAAACAAGTTTATAAATTGGAAGAGCGCAGAGAGAACAACAAGAGGTACTTTGACATCTACAAGTACATAGCTTGTTAAGATGCGATAGAAAGTCAAGTTTATTATTAAAGTGATGCTTCCTTCGAGCAATTAGGGACACGATCACCTTTACTATCTGAATGGGCTAGAAAATCGGTTAAGAAATGTTATCGAAATGAAACAAGGAAGTAAGTTGTAAGCACTCCCTCAAGTAAAGAAAATTAGTTGCAATCGAGTCATTGGCCCCTTTTCTACTACAGTTAAAAACAAGAAAAACAAGTAGTTTGTTCTTTTACAAGATTATAAAGAGAGCAATGTGAACTACGTTTGTTTTAATGAGTACCCTAGCTAGCTAAGAATCTAATGAGCTCAATTGAAAGCCCGAAGTAATGCTTTTCCTGGGAAATTAGAGTCCCAAACTACCATTGGTGGTACTTAAATGAGTTAGGTAGTACCCTTAAATAATTATGACTCATCCTAACTGAAGCAATGACCAATAGAACGTTGAAGCTAAAAATTGTTATTTCGAGTTTTACGTGTGCATAAATAGTTAGAAATACAATAAAATGCGAATTTCCAACAAAATGAGCATTTTCCCTTAAAAACTAGGCACTTAAAATCAACCACTCCTTATAATTGAGGAACTAAGCAATAAAAACCTCATGCAAGCTAACAAGATATTGTTTTAATGAGCAGTTGACTTTTTTCTGTAAGATAAAAGAAAAAAATTCTTTGTTAAGCCACATCATCATTTGCTAGAGTACAAAGAGACCAATAAAAGGTACTTTGAATGCCATGAGCATGAGCTTGTTAAGATGCAATAGAAAGTCAATTTTATTGTTAAAGTGATGCTTTCTTGGAGCAATTAGGAACACAAAGCACCTTTGCTATCCAAACTAGCTTAAAAATTGCTTACAAAATGCCATCAGAATGACATAAAGAAAAAAGCTAGAAAAGTTGTTTCAAGTAAAGAAAATTAGATGCAAATCGAGCCATTCACACCTTCTCTATAGTTAAAATTGGGAAAAATAAGTTGTTTGTTCATTTACAAGATCATAAGGAGTGGGAATGAGGACTACGTTCGTTCTTATGAGTTGCTAGCTAGCTAAGAATCTGACGAGCTCAATTGAAAGCCCAAAATAACGCTTTTCTTAGGAAACAAGGGTCCCCAACTTCTTTGGGTAGTTAAATGAGTTAAAATATCACTTTAAATATTTAATTCCTCCAAAACAAAGCATTGAGCAATGAAAACTCATGTTAAAGAAAGTAATCTGCTCTAAATAGGCTATTTTCACAATTTTCCACAACAGAGCATTGAATGTGACTTTTTTAAACTATTTAGTCATTTGCAAGAATGTAATGAAGATATAAATAGCTATTTTGAGTTTCACGTGTATATAGATGGTTCGGAATGTAATACAATGCAAATTCATGGAGCAATTTGCGTTTCCCCAGAGGAATTAGTCGATTAAAACAAATAACTCCTTGTAATTGTGGAAGAAAGCAAAAAAGACTTTCATAAATTTAGAAATTAGGTTTTTTGGCGAGCAATTGGCTCTCTTTCTCTACAAGGGAAAAGCAAAAATTATTTTCTTAAACCATTTCATAAATTGGTAGAGTGTAGAGAGAGCAACATAAGGTACTTTGAATTCTATGAGTACTAAGCTTGTTAAGATGTGATAGGAAAGTAAAGTTTATCATTAAAGTAATACTCGTTCAAGCAGTTAGGGACATAAAACACCTTTGCTATCTGAACGCACTTGAAAATTGCTTAGGAAATGCTATCGGAATAAAATAAGGAAATAAGTCGAAAGAGCTCTTTCAAGTAAAGAAATTTAGTCACAATCGAGTTGTTGGCCCTTTTTCTACCATTAAAAATGAGAAAAACAAGTAGTTTGTTCATTTATAAGATTATAAAGAGAGCAACATGGATAATGTTTGGTTTTATGAGTACCTAGCTAGCTAAGAATGTGATGAGTTCTATTGAAAGCCCAAAGTAACGCTTTTTCTCGAGAAACTAGGGTCCTAAACTACCGTTGAACTATCGTTGGTACTTAAATGAGTTAGAAAGTGCCCTTAAATAATTATGAGTCATCCTAAATGAAGCAATAACCAATAGAAACTCTTATTCAAGAATTATAAATGGGCTATCGATTGTTTTCTATAGAAAAACATTGAATATTACTTCCTTAAGTTGTTTGGTCATTTGTAAGAGTGTAATAAAGCCAAAAATTGTTATTTCGAGTTTGACGTGTGCATAGATGATTAGGAATACAATAAAATGCAAACTCCCAACAAAATTGGCATTTTCCCTTCAAAACTAGGCACTTAAAATCATCTAGTCCCTTCTAATTGAGGAACTGAGAAATAAAAAGCTCATGCAAGCTAACAACATATGTTTTCAGTGAGCAGTTGACTTTTTGTCTATAAGATAAAAGAAAAAAAATTCTTTGTTAATCCACTTCATCATTTGCTAGAGTGCACAGAGACCAATGGAAGGTACTTTGAATACCATGAGCACAAGCTTGTTAAGATGCGATGGAAAGTCAAATTTATTGTTAAAGTGATGCTTTCTTGGAATAATTAGGGCACAAAGCACCTTTGCCATCCAAATGAGCTTAAAAATTGCTTACAAAATGCCATCGGAATGACATAAAGAAATAAGGTGGAAAAGTTATTTCATGTAAAGAAAATTAGTTGCAATCGAGCCATTGGCACCTTCTGTAAAGTTAAAATTGGTAAAAAATAGTTGTTTGTTCATTTACAAGATCATAAGGAGTGGAGGGAGGACAATGTTCTTTCCTATGAGTGAATAGCTAGCTAAGAATGCAACGAGCTCAATTGAAAACCCAAAGTAATAGTTTTCTTGGGAGTCAAGGGTCCCCAACTTCTTTGGGTAGTTAAATGAAGCATTGAGCAATGAAAACTCGTGTCAAAGAAAGAAATTTGTTCTAGATAGGCTATTTTCTTGTTTTGTTGCTAAAAAGTGTTGAATGCGACTTCGCTAAACAATTTAGTTATTTGCAAGAGTATGATGAAAATATAAATAGCTATTTTGATTTTATGGTTAAGAATGCAATAAAATGTGAATTCATGGTGCAATTAGTGTTTTTCCTAAGAAATTAGGCGGTTAAAACCAGCAACTCTTTCTAATTGAGGAAGGAAGCAAAAAAAACTTTCATAAATTTAGAAAATATGTTTTTGGGCGAACAATTGGCTCTTTATCTATAAGAGAAAAGGAAAAATAATTTCTTAAACCATTTTATAAATTAGTAGAGTGCAAATAGAGCAACAGAAGGTACTTTGAGTTCTATGAGTATCGGGAATGTTAAGATGTGATAGAAAGTCAAGTTATCATTAAAGTGATGCTTCTAAGCAATTAAGGACACAAAATACCTTTGCTATCTGAATGGGCTAGAAAGTTGCTTACAAAATGCCATTAGAATGACATAAAAGAAATACGCTGGAAAGCTTTCACAAGTAAAGAAAATTAGTTGCAATCGAGCGATTGGCACCATCTCTACAGTTCAAAATAAGAAAAATAAGTTGTTTGTTCATTTACAATATCATAAAGAGTGGAATGAGGACTACGTTCATTTTAACGAGTGGCTAGCTAGCTAAGAATGTGACGACTCAATTGAAAACCCAAAGTAGCACTTTTCTTGAGAGACAAGGGTCACCAACTTCCTTGTCTAGTTTAACAAATCAAAAAGGTCACTTTAAATACTTTAATTCCTCCAAAATGAAGCATTGAGCAATGAAAACTAGTGTCAAACAAAGAAATCAGTTCTAAATAGGCTATTTTCTTGTTTTTCTACGAATTCGCATTGAATGTGACTTGTTTGAACTATTTAGTCATTTGTACGACTGTAATGAAGATATAAATAACTATTTTGAGTTAATGGTTAAGAATGCAATAAAATGTGAATTCATGGTGCAATTAGAATCTCCCTGGAGAAATTAGGTGGTTAAAACAAAAATTCCTTCTAACTAATGAAGGAAACAAAAAAGGCTTTCACAAATTTAGAAAATATGTTTTTTGGGGAGTAATTGGCTCTTTCTCTCTACAATAGAAAAGTAAAGATAAATTTCCTAAACCATTTTATAAATTGGTAGAGTGCAGAGAGAGCAACAGAAGGTACTTTGAGTTCTACGAGTATTGAGCTTGTTAAGATGTGATAAAAAGTCAAGTTTATCATTAAAGTGATCTTTCCTTCGAGAAATTAAGGACACAAAGCGTCTTTGCTATCTGAACGGGCTAGAAAATTGCTTAGGAAATGTTATCGGAATGAAACAAGGAAGTAAGTCGTAAGAGCTCTTACGAGTAAAGAAAATTTGTCGCAATCGAACCATTGGCCCCTTTTCTATAGTTAAAAACAAGAAAAGCAAGTAGTTTGTTCAATTAGAGGTGCAGCAAGTGTGCTAAAATTTGCTAACCCGTGAACGCTTCTTACCTCAATGATGTTTTTTGGTATTGGTCATTCTTTTATTGCCTTTATCTTCTCTTCATCGACCTTAATACCCTTTGCACTTACAACAAAATCAAGAAAAACAACATTATCCATGCAGAAAGTGCACTTTTTAAGATTAGGGTACAATTTTTCTTTTCTAAGAACATCAAGGACACATCTCAGAGGACCCATATGTTCATTGAAATCTCTACTGTACACTAAAATGTCATAAAAATATACCACAACAAACTTCCCAATAAAAGCGTGCAAAACGTGATTTATTAATCGCATAATGTGCTTGGAGCATTAGTGAGCCCAAATGGCATCACTAACCATTCATAGAGACCATGCTTGGTTTTGAATGCAGTTTTCCACTCATCTCCTTCCCTCATTCTAATTTGATGATATCCATATTTCAAATCAATTTTGGTAAAGATAGTAGAGCCTTGTAACTCATCTAACATATCATCTACGCGAGGAATAGGATGGCGATTCTTTACCATAATATCAACGCACATTCTTCAAGATCCATCCTTCTTAGGAATAAGAAGTACAGGAACTACGCAAGGACTCAAACTCTCTCGAATTTGTCCTTTGCTCATGAGATCTTCAACTTGCCTTTGAAGTTCCTTTGTCTCCGCCAGATTACTTCTATAGGCTGGACGATTTGGAATTGTGGCTCTCGGAATGAAATCAATCTGATGTTCTATACCTCTTAAAGGTGGCAAACCATTAGGAACTTCCTCTGGAAACACATCTTCAAATTCCTGCAATAAAGAGATAACAATACTTGGAAGAGAAGGGTTAAGGTTGTTTGTTTTATCAAACAAACTTCTTTGTACAAAAGTACAAATAAAAGTTGTTTTGTAAAATAAGCAACCCTCACTTCACTCTATTTTGCATAAAAGCTAACTCTTTTCTTTTCTCCTTTTTTGTTTCTTCACTTTTTTTTTCTTTGCTCTATTTTTCATTTATTTTTTCCTCTATTTCTTTTTTTATTTTCTTCTCATTCTCTTTTTTATTTCTCTCTCTTTCCATTCCTTTTTTTCCTCATTTTTTTCACTCTCATTTTTTTTCCATAGCTCTCATTTTTCAACTTCAATTGGTCTTTAAAGACCTATTGAGGAGTTAATGGTACAAGAGTAATTTTTTATTATCTTTTACAAATGAGTACCTATTCCTAGATCCATCATGTATCACCTTTCGATCAAATTGCCAAGGCCTCCCCAAAAGAATATGACCAGCATGTATAGGAACTACATCACATAGTACTTCATCATGATATTTCCCAATTGAAAAAGAAACCAAAACTTGCTTGTTGACTAGCACTTCCCCACAATCATTCAACCACTGCAACTTGTATAGTCTAGGGTTCTTAAGAAGAGGCAAGTTTAATTTATCCACTAATGTAGTGCTTCCAACATTTGTGCAACTCCCACCATCAATAATCATACTACATACCTTTTGTTTATATGGCAGCGAATATGAAATATGTTATCTTGTTGTTGTTGCAAGTCATCTACTTTGATCTGAGAATTCAAGACACGCTTCGTTACAAGAGATTCACCTTCTACTGGTTATTGGATGTCATCGTCACTTGCATTCTCAAATGAAAGCGGTGAATCTTCGCTCTCACTTTCTGTCCCCACTTCACCATCATCATGCAGGATCATTGCCCTTTTGTTTGGACATTGTGAAGTGATATGTCCAGTTCCCAAACATTTAAAACATTTAATATCTCTATTTCTAGAGGGTTGGGAAGTAGATTTACCTTTGACTTTCACAGAAACTTCGATGGTGCCTTTGGTTGTCTCCTTGGAAAGAGTTTTATCATCCTTCTTCCAATTTGACCTCCAATAAGAACTAGAAGTTGAGGTAGACTTTGAAGCCGACTTAGTTTTCAATCTCCTTTCTACCTTTATTGCCATGTGCACCATGTCTTCTAGCTCAACATAATGGTGAAGATCTACAACATCAACTATCTCCTGGTTTAACCCTTTTAGAAATTGAGCCATTGTTGCTTCCCAATCTTCCTCCACATCAGCCCTTGTCATAGCCACCTCCATATCTTTATGATATTCTTCCACACTCTTTGACCCTTGTGTAAGGCTTTGTAGTCTTTGGTAAAGCTCCCTATAATAATGACTAGGAACAAACCTTTTCCTCATTAAAGCTTTCATTTCTCTCCATGTTTCGATAGGTGGCTCTTGATTTCTCCTTCTATTGGTGACTTGCTGATCCCACCAAATGATTGCATAATCTGTAAACTCAATTACTGCCAATTTTACCTTTTTTTGCCTCTGAGTAATTAAGACAATCAAAAATCAACTCAATTTTTTTCTCCCACTCC
Source organism: Tinospora cordifolia (assembly GCA_030144865.1). NCBI lineage: Eukaryota > Viridiplantae > Streptophyta > Magnoliopsida > Ranunculales > Menispermaceae > Tinospora > Tinospora cordifolia. Next base: position 8,371 of record JAJIYU010010601.1, on the reverse strand, counting down.
AAATAAACTTTTGGGTCAATTTTACTTTGGATAGGCGGAATCTTCATCTTAATGTTCCCAAAATTCCTATCTATCCCATCCCTACTTCTAGGGCGATTTTATTGGAAACCCTTTCTATGCCTAACTCCTCTATGCCTATTTCTACCCAGTTCAACTTCAGATTCACAATCATCTTCATCCCCACTAATAGCTTCATCTTCATCAACATCTCCATCCACATGGATAGGATGACGCCTTGCACGCCTTCTTGGATTATGATCTCTTTGAGGCCGTCCCTATAAAGTTTGAAGCTCTCTAGCTTGCCTATCTATTTTGTCTCTAAAATCTCCCAACACCACATTTAAGCGTTCGAATTGTTGTTGCATGGTAGATATGATAAACACAAAATATTTCCTTGTTAGATGATGATTCATTTGTTTTTGACATCTTCATTAAATGACCTGCAAGAAAATGTTAGTAAAAAGTAACCTCTCACATAAATGTTCACTTTTTCTCTCTTTTGGAAAATTGTTCACACTCTTTCCTCTTGTAGCTTTCTCCTATAGTTCTTTAAGGAACTAATCAAATCCAACCAAGAATTGACTCAATCTTGTAGAGTTTATGTTAATAGTTAGGATATGAAAAGAAAAAGGAAAGAAATCATTTCTAGGAAAATGGTTCAAAAGAAAGAACAACAATTAGAAAAAAGATCGAATAATTGAGAACTGGTCAAGATCATAGCTTTTGATACGAACACAAGCACTTTCACAGTAATAACTTCTCTTGCATAAAAGCAATTAGCAAATACTCTATTCTTTTTTTTTTTTTTTTTTGCAGAATTCACAACTTTTGTTTTGTAGAATTACAACTTTTTTTTCCAAAATCACAACCTTTTTTTTTTTCAGAATCACAACCCTTTTTTTCCCAGAATCACAACCTTTTTTTCTTTTTTTTTTTCAGAAACACCACTTTTTTTAATATTCAAGAGCAATGAAAATAAAAGAGAATTGAACAAGAAGGAGATAAGGAACAAAAAGATGAAAGACGATGACGAATAAAAGAAAACTAATGAATAAAAATGAAGCAATAAAAATATGAAATGATGCGGACCCGCTAGGAATTAGTTCCTAAGAACCCCCATTCAAGGTAGTATGCTCACCCCAAGAAAGCTAAAATAAGATTTAATGATCCACTTGAACCCTTAAATAACAAAGAAACAAGAACCCAAAGTGTTAAATGCCACAAGGTTGATCAATCCTTGATAAGTCTAGAAAAGTTCAATGAAGAACATAAGAAAAAACCTCTCTCAAATCTGAAATGTTCAAATTAAACACTCACTTTATTGATTTGATGCCTTCCTCAAAGAGGAGCAAGCCAATTTATACAAATCCTAGATGTAAATCCAGGGAATACAAAAGTCACAAAAATAAATAGCTATTAACTGACCCATGAGAATTGAAGACTCTACACTATTGACACTTAATACATATCAAACCTCCACTAGTAACTCATATAGACAATGCATTAACTCCAAACACAAACACACTATTGCATAGTTATTACACCTTGAAAACTGAAATGTTTGACATAAAATACCAATAACACATAGGAAATTAACTAATTTTGTGCAACCTCTAATAATGACCAATAGACCAACTTTATCATCTCAAATTAATGAGATTATGACTTGAATTATTCTGTCCACATATGCATTTCTACTAGAGCTCTTTCTTATTTCTTATAGTTTTGACTATCCTGTGCTTGGATAACACTCATAACTCCTTTTGATTTATCCAAGCCCATATTAAAGTTGAAAAAACCATTATCACCTTGTTTGGCCCAAATGTCTTGAACCAGCCCAAGTAGTGTTTCGTTAAGTCTTCTGGCACAAACCCTTGTAATCGGTCCTCTTGGAATATGCAAAGCATCATCTTCAACATTAATTAATTTATTTGTGTCATCTTTGTCAACTTCATAATCTACATCAATTAGGGACACAAAGCACCGTTGCTATTTGAACAGGCTAGAAAATTGCTTGGGAAATGCTATCGAAATGAAACAAAGAAGCCGTAACAGCTCTTTAAAGTAAAGAAAATTAGTCGCAATTAAGTCGTTGACCCCTTTTATACTATAGTTAAAAATAAGAAAAACAATTAGTTTAATCATTTACAAGATTATAAAGAGAGCAACGTGAACTATGTTTGTTTTTACAAGTACCTAGCTAGCTAAGAATGCTATGAGCTCAATTGAAAGTCCGAAGTAATGCTTTTCTCGAAAAACTAGGGTCCCAAATTACCATTGACACTTAAATGAGTTAGAAAGTAACCTTAAATAAATATGACTCATCCTAACTGAAGCAATGACCAATAGAAGCTCGTATCAAAATGTAATACCCCGAAATATCACGAATGTGTATATGTCGACTACCAAATATAAACTAAACTAATCAAGAAAATGAATAAATGATAGATTTAAATAAATTTAATGAGTACAAATTAATTAAAAATAAATTAGTATTTAAAGAAATAATGGTGGTATGAAAATAATGATAAAATTCATTGATGTATATACATAGGTGGTATGATTTTGAGCAAAGAAAGTATGATATAACACAAGGGTAAATATGGTGTATTCGATATATATATATATATAATTTATGTAGATACGAGACTCGCGAAACAACGTAGCAATAGAAAAGAAAAATATACGAGGTTTGTGAAATATTAGTAATCGAAAAAATAAAAAAAAATAAAATAATATGATGCTAGTGTGGGTATGAATACGCGAGAGATGCGAAAAAGAAAATGAATGAAATTTATTCTTACGTGTGCACGTCGACAACAAAAATATAAAATAAATTAATCAAGAAATAAATAAATGAATTAAAATCATATTTTATTTAAATGTATGTATAACCTATGGTTTGAGAAATAAAATCAAATATTGGTTGATTGAAGAAGAATGAAGCAATAAAATCTCCCAACACCACATTTAAGCGTTCGAATTGTTGTTGCATGGCAGATATTATAAATGCAAAATCTTGCAATTCTTGCTTGTTAGATGATGATTCATTTGTTTTTGACATCTTCATTAAATGACCTGCAAGAAAATGTTAGTAAAAAGAAACCTCTCTCACAAATGCTCACTTTTTCTTTCTTTTGGAAAATTGTTCACACTCTTTCCTCTCGTACTTTTCTCCTGTAGCTCTTTAAGGAACTAATCAAACCCAACCAAGAATTAACACAATCTTGTAAAGTTTATGTTAACAGTTAGGATATGAAAAAAGAAAAGAATGAAATGATTTCCAAGAAAATGATTCAAAGGAAAGAACAACAATTAGACACAAGATCGAATAACTGAGAACCAGTCAAGATCATAGCTTTTGATATGAACACAAGCACTTTCATAGTAATAACTTCTCTTACATAAAAGCAATTAGCAAATACTCTATTTTTTTTCCTTTATTGCAGAATTCACAACTTTTTTGGTTTTTGTTTTGTAGAATCACAACTTTTTTTTTGAATCACAACCTTTTTTTTTCTAGAATCACAACCTTTTTTCTTTCCAGAATCACAACCTTTTTTTTCAAAAACACCTCTTTTTTTTAATATTCAAGAGCAATGAAAAGAAAATAGAATTGAACAAGAAGGAAACAGGGAACAAAAAGATGAAAGAGGATGACGAATGAAAGAAAATTCATGAACAAAAATGAAGCAACAAAAATATGAGATGAAATTTATGAAACTAAAAGATATAATCTGATTTTAGAGCTGAAGCTCTGATACCAACTAATGTGGACTTGCTAGGAATTAGATCTGAAGAAACCCCATTCAAGGTAGTATGCTCACCCCAAGAAAGCTAAAATCAGATTTAATGATCTACTTAAACCCTTGAATAACAAAGAAATAAGAACCCAAAGTGTTAAATGCCACAAGGTTGATTAATCCTTGATAAGTCTAGAAAAGTTTAATGAAGAACATAAGAGAAAGCCTCTCTCAAATCTGAAATGTTCAGATTAAACACTCACTTTACTGATTTGATGCCTTCCTCAAAGATGAGCAAGTCAATTTATACAAATCCTGGATGTAACTCCAGGGAATACAATAAGTCACAAAAAATAAATAGCTATTAACTTACCCATGAGAATTGAAGACTCTACACTAACTAACACTTAATACATATCAAAACTCCACTAGTTATTCCTATCGACAATGCATTAACTCCAAACACAAACACACTTTTGCATAGTTATTACACGTTGAAAACTGAAATGTTTGACATAAAATACCAATAACACATAGGAAATTAAATAATTTTGTGCAACCTCTAATAATGACCAATAAACCAACTTTATCATCTCAAATTAATAAGATTATGACTTGAATTATTATGTCCACACATACATTTCTACTAGAGCTCTTTTTATTTCTTATAGTTTTTACTATCCTGCACTTGGATAACACTCATAGATCCTCTTGATTTATCCAAGCCCATATTAAAGTTGAAAAAACCATTAATACCTTGTTTGGCCCAAATGTCTTGAACCAACCCAAGTAGTGTTTCATTAAGTCTTTTGGCACGGGCCCTTATAATCGGTCATCTTGAAATATGCATAACATCATCATCACCATTAATTAATTTATTCGTGTCATCTTTGTCAACTTCATAAGTTACATCAAAATTGTTATTTCAAGTTTCACGTGTGTGTAGATGGTTGGGAATATAATAAAATGCGAATTCTTGATAAAATTAGAATTTTTCCTTAAAAACTAATCACTTAAAATCAACTACTCCCTTTTAATTTAGGAACTAAGTAATAAAAAGTTCTCATAAGCTAAGAAGATATGTTTTCAGTGAGCAGTTGATTCTTTGTTTATAAGATAAAAAAAAAAGATACTTTGTTAAACCATTTCATCATTTGCTAGAGTGCAGAGAGACCAACAAAAAGTACTTTGAATTCCATGAGCATGAGCTTGTTAAGATGAGATAGAAAGTTTTGTTTATCATTAAAGTGAGATGCTTTCTTTAAGCAATAAGGGACGCAAAGCACCTTTGTTATCCAAATAAGCTAAAAAATTGCTTACAAAATGCCATTGAAATAAAATAAAGAAATATGCTAGAAAAGCTCTTTCATGTAATGACAATTAGTTGCAATCGAGCCTTTGGCACCTTTTCTACAGTTAAAAAAAAAAGAAAAATAAGTTGTTTGTTAATTTACAAGATCATAAGGAGTGGAACAAAGACTACGTTCATTTTTACATGTGGCTAGCAAGCTAAGAATGCAACGAGTTCAATTGAAAGCCCAAAGTAATCCTTTTCTTTGAAGACAAGGGTCCCCTCGAATTTCTTTGGATAGTTAAAGGAGTTATAAAAGGTCACTTTAAATACTTTAATTCCTCCAAAATGAAGCATTTAGCATTGAAAAATTGTGTCAAAAAAAGAAATTCATTCTAAATAGGCTATTTTCTTGTTTCTTTCTACGGAAGAGCATTGAATGTGACTTCTTTAAACTATTTATTCATTTGTAAGAGTGTAATGAAGATATAAATAGCTATTGTGAGTTTCACATGTATATAGATGATTAAAAATGTAATAAAGTGTAAATTCATGGTGCAATTAGCGTTTCCCCTAAGAAATTAGTCGATTAAAATGAACAACTCCTTCTAACTGAGGAAGGAAGCAAAAAAAGACTTTCATAGATTTAGCAAATATGTTTTTTGGCAAGCAATTAACTCTTTCTCTATAAGAGAAAAGCAAAAATAACTTTCTTGAACCATTTTATAAATTGGTAGAGTGTTGAGAGAGCAACAGAAGGTACTTTGAATTCTATGAGTACCACCGAGCTTATTAAGATGTGAGACAAAGTCAAGTTTATTATTAAGGTGATGCTTCCTTCGAGCAATTAGGGACACACAACACCTTTGCTATCTGAACGACCTAGAAAATTGCTTAGGAAATGCTATTGGAATGAAACAAGAAAGTAAGTCGTAGGAGTTCTTTCATGTAGAAAAAGTTAGTCACAATCAAGCCGTTAGCCCCTTTTCTACAGTTAAAAACAAGAAAAATCAGTAATATGTTCGTTTACAAGATTATAAAGAGAGCAATGCGGACTACGTTTGTTTTTACGAATACCTAGTAAGCTGAGAATGCAATGAGCTCAATTGAAAGCCCGAACTAATGCTTTTCCCAGGAAACTAGGGTCTCGAACTATCATTGATACTTAAATGAGTTAGAAAGTACATTTAAATAACTATGAGTCATCCTAAATGAAGCAATGACCAATAGAAACTCATATCAAAGAAAACAATCTATTCTAAATGGGATATCTATTGTTTTTCTATCGAAGAACATTGAATATTACTTCCTTAAGCTGTTTGGTTGTTTGTAAGACTGTAATAAAGCTAAAAATTGTTATTACGTGTTTCACATGTGCTTAGATGGTTAGGAATAAAATAAAATGTGAATTCCCAACAAAGTTAGAATTTTTCTTTAAAAACTAGGGACTAAATCAACTACTCCCTTGTAATTGAGGAACTAAGCAATAAAAATCTCCCATAATGTAATACCCTAGAATTTTGTCAAATAATTTAAAATAAATAAAGTAAGTTAAATAGATTAATTTCAAAAAATTTTGGGTGCAAATTGTGGGTTGGCACATGAAAAAAATAAAGTATATTAGAGATATAGAAAAATTAAGTAAATAAGACCTTAATTGGATAATTAAATAAAAATTAAGGTTTAGTAGAATTAATTATGAAATTTAAAGAATTGTTTAAGAAATAAATAGAAATAAAGTATTTACACATATTGGTTAATATGTGAATGAATAAGGTGTGTGTTAGCACAATAAATGTTAATGCTACATATTATGGGAATAGGTACATAGAAAAAAATTATAAAAATGTAGTTTACATGTATTTATTAAAAATAAATAAAGCATTAGTGTATAATTACATAAATTATTATCTGAAAATGAAATATGAAATAAATAAAAATACATGGAAATGAAAAATATAGATTATTTAATTATTGGCATTAAAAATATTAAGGAAATAGAAAAAACATCAAATAAATGCAATATTAAATAATTAGAAAGGGAAAGATATTATCAAATCATCAAAATAGAAAGGAATACACAAGAAAATTAAGTTTATATCATTTAGGAAGTGTCTAATTGGCAAAATTTCGGATAATAGCAACTTAGAAAAGTAATTCGATAATTAGAAACTGCATCTAACGGTCCAAAACAAATCTGTAAAATCCAACGAATGAGATTGAAGTCCAAAACGGCACCCAGGAGCACCGAATCACCAAGATCGAACGACTCACGATCAATCTCTCCAATCCAACGGTCCAGATCACGGGACTAAATCTTAATCGCGAAATCGGACCGCACACTGTGTTCGAGGCAGATCGGACAGACCAAATCGGATACGCGTTCGGAGATCGCGAAGGTATGCATTGATCGAGGAAATTCTGACGGCCCACAATAGATCAAACCAGATCCAACGGCCCATACGATTTTCGGTGATCGCAAAATCGATCTGCACTCTGTATCCGAGGACCATCCGACGGCTCTGATGAAGTTAGCTGATCACGATCAAGATCTGCACGCAGTGTCCGAGGATCATCTGACGATCCAGAAAGCTGTGTTCCTCAGATTGCGAACAGATTGATGCACTCGAGGATAATTCGACCGCCCTGATCAAGCCCGCCCCATCTGTGATTGCCGCGCGACTCGAGGACGATCCTACGGTCTTGATTAAATGCTCTGAATTAAATAGCAGAAAATTTGAATTAAATCAATAAAAATACATCAAAAATTCAAAAATTGGTTTCTAAAATCCCAAAAATTTTCAAAAAAATTACTTGCTAATCTCTTGTGCTTGGGGGGCACGAAAATTTGAATTATTGGTAAGTTTCTTACAATTAGAGCACCACAAACTTGCTATTCTATACACTTTTGAAGCCTATATAAACCCCCCATGCTCACCATTCATCCCATCCCAAGAAACAAGAGTTGAATTGTCATCTTGTTCTCTAAGCCTTCTTCTTGGCTCCCCTTCTCACTTTCTTTTCCCTCTTGTGTGTGAGAAGTTCATTAGGTTGGGAATTGGTTTTGGGTGATTCTCTTAGTGTTTGAGCTTTGAGAGCCATTGCTTCAACTTTGGGGAGAAAGCAACACAAGGTGGAAGTGATTTCTCTAACACCCCTTTTTCTTATTCAAAGTTCTAGTATGTTCATTGTGTGTATGGTTTTAAAATCAAAAGATTTTCAATTTTAGCATTCTAAAATAATTTTCAGTTTTAGATTTGATTCATATTTGAATTTATGCATGCATATTGATCATGCCATGACTAGTATCATGTTTAGGTTTTATTTCAATTTGTGA